>JAKKPZ010000623.1:0-23550 GCA_022814885.1 Ditylenchus destructor | reverse complement strand
TTTTTCACATATGGAAAAAGAACGTCACATAAGTATCACTTTGGCCTTTGCCCCAAATGATGTGCAAATATCGCAAAGGAAGCTTAAACTCTTTCAGTAGCGCCAGATGATCAAAAACAAATTTTATGACGTAATCTCAAAGATATTTTAACTGTAAAACATTAATAAACATTACACAACAATATTTAACAGTTTTTCCAAGTAAAACATAAAAATTTGCCTGCTCATTTCTTTCCGAGCAAGGATGACTGAAAGGAAAAGAGAAATGGAGTGCTGCGAAGCCAAGCCTAAGCCTAATCCCTTGCCAACCGACAAACCCTAAGAGAAATCGATACTAAAGAGGGAAGGGATGAAGGGGCTGCCCCCTTTCGAAAGACGGCGACGGGAAAGCCGAGCAAACTGGAGCCTAAGCATTTCCAGCGGTAGGAGGCCGCTTGGTCGTTAAGAGGGCAGAATGGAAGGGGCTGTTGAAATAGGACTATTGGAACAAACTCTTGGGTGTGTGACCAAAGACTATTGGTCTCGACTATGCTAGCGGGTCGTCAAAGGTTTTAAAGGTCAAGAGGGAAAAGTAGAATTAAAGTACATTTCCTTGTATAGTCTAGAATATAGTTTAAGATGTTCTAGACATAGTAGAATACAGTCTAGAATAGTTCAGGATGTTGTAGATATCCTATACACTGCGTTAAGAAAAGATAGAGGCACTGGAACAAATGTCATAACTTTTTGACTTTGGAACGAAATTTCATAATTTCTTTTTTAAATCATACCTGTGGATGCCACCAACGATATCAGAAAGAGTCAGAACAGCATGTTAAGAATTTATGGGAAAAAATCCGGATTTTGTGAAAAGTGACGATTTTCAACTGTTAAGAAATGATAGAGGCACTTTTCATTCATCGAAGAATTACAAAAATTACAGGTGATTGCATGTTATTTGGTATGCGTTTTGTTTGCAAATTTTCTGGGCATTCTCATGGCATATAAATTGTCCAGGCATCAAATCAAAAGGTCAAGAAATTTTAGCGCCAATGAAAACATACCCAAAAATGGTCATTTTTGACAAAAGACCCGCACAAAGGGCCAGAAAATGTGTCTTCGACAAAAAATACGTTCGCCTACCCCCTATTTCCCCTCGAGTTGGGTAAGAAAAGTGCGCTCAGAAAAACGATATCACCCCAAAAACTTGAGTTTTAGGTGATTTTAAAACAACCTGATTTGCTGAAAAAACTGGGCTTAATTTGAAAATCCCGCCAAATTGGCACTTTTTGGCGTTATGCCACAACACAATTTATCTGGCAGCAATCGCAACAAAATTCTGCACAGGATACAGAAAACCGCTTCTTCTCTCATTACTTAAATCGCGAGATATTCTCGATTGAAGTTTGAGAACCGAAGATTCCAGGAATTTGTATGGAAAGTGGCGAAAAAATGGGCTTTTTTTGTGAACTTGAACTTTAACAAAAAGTTTAATCCATGTTTTATTTGCGATTTTCAGTGCGGTTTTTTGCATCTGGTGCGGAAAAGTCTCTAATTTCTGGAACATTCATCCGATTTTTGACATAACGCCAAAAAGTGCCAATTTTGGGGGGATTTTGAATCTGAGTCCGGATTTCTGTGTAAGGGGTTTGATTCATAAATTGCCTAAAACTCAAGTTTTTGGGGTGATATCTTTTTTCTGAGCGCACTTTTCTTACCCAACTCGACGGGAAATGGGGGGTAGGAAAAGGTCTTTTTTGTCGGAAGTGCCATTCTTGACCCTTTGCGCGGGACTTTTGTTTTAAAACATGACCTTTTTCGGCATGTTTCCATGCCACCAAAATGTATCCCGCCTTTCGAGATCAGCTAACTGTGTTCCTCGACCCATTTTGTCCAAAACACTTCAAATTCACATCTTTTAAAAAAAAACACGGTGTATCGAGCATAAATAAACGCATACAAGTAAAATACATGTGGTGCCTCTATCATTTCTTAACAGTTGAAAATCGTCATTTTTCACAAAATCCGGATTTTTTCGCGTAAATTCTTAGCATGCCGTTCTGATTCTTTCTGATATCATTGGTGGCATCCACAGGTATGATTTAAAAAAGAAATTATAAATTTTCGATGAAAAAAATGAAAAGTTACGCGATTTTTATGAGTGCCTCTATCATTTCTTAACGCAGTGTAGATAGTATAGTTCTAAATACGGTCTATACTAGAGTCTAGAAGGTTCTAGACATAAGAAACACACTGATATTTTTGAGTACTCTTCTAGAATGATCAAAAAAATTTGAACCTTTGAAGATTAAAGAATTTTATGGAATAAACAAATTGTAGAGAGAAGACAAATTTACATTATCTGAATAAAGTCATCGTCGCGTAGACTTCCCTAAAATTTGCAGTTGCGTATTTTCAACCGTCAACATGGACCTTTGAATGGAAGGAAACACCGCTATGGCTGCCTACCAAAAGGAAAGCCCACCTTTCACTACGCACACACGCAATCCTTTTTATCGATTTTTGCGTCTGTGTCACTGTCAACAAAGGGTCCTTCATTATAAAGGCTTTGTATAGTGAAAAGCGAAACATTCCATTAAAGGCACAATACAGGCTGTTCTTTTGGTATTTTGGCATAGCCAGAGGCATAGCCGCGCAGAATTTCATAAATCTCGGAGATGAAACGATGTCGGGCTGGAACTCAAATCCCAGAGACTGTTTGAAGTGACCCAAAAGACAATGGGGGCAAAGATGGCAGGCGGACACGGTAACGTAACGCTCTTCCGGCATTCAGAGAAATCAGTGCACGCAAAACCTTCACACAATTTGGCTGACTTGTTTATAACGCGATCCTTATTTGGTTTTCTTCAGAGAGCAAACTGTTGGTCAAATTTTTTTGGAGGTAATCTGCGGGGTCATCTGAGGGCGTATATTTTTTAGATATGTTAATTTTTTAAATGCTCATATGGAGAAAACGTCAAAATAGCATTATTGAATTCTAATATGAGCTTTGTACAGTGGAAAACGAAACATTTCATAAAGGGTATAATCAAACGTTATATTTTGGCATAGCCAGAGGCATAGATACGCAGAATTTTATATAACTTGAAGCGGAATTTCAAATAACACACGTTTAGTGAAATGTCGGCAACCTTTCTGGGAACACTAATCCACTGCCCCAGGATTCTCCGATCCTGGATTAAAGTTGAAAGGTTTACACTTTTTGAAGGATTCAACCTTCTGTATGTTGTCACTAAAATACGTTTTGACACCAAACGCGGTAATTGGTATCAATAATAAATATCTGCTGATGAAATAAGATGATATTCTAACAAAATTAATTTTATAGATACAAATTCCATTAATAATATGTCAACATAACTTAAAATATGTACATCGGCTTTCGGGGATAGACCTTAACTCTTGGAACCCAATTTGACCAATTTTTGGCCAAAAATACGACTTTTGGTAATTATTCGCCGAAAAATGTCACTTTTTTATACGATATCAAAAATCTAAGTGCAGATTTGGAATCAGCGCATCAAAATACCCCTAAAAACACTATTTGGCAAAACATTTCGGAACTTTTTAGAAAATCGATTTTTTGACCCATGTGGGGGACCACATGAAACACGAAAAATTGAAAAATTTTTTTTCTCGCTCAAATTGTGTTTTTCGGGTAGTATTCGACCCACTGAACAACTTTTTCTTCAGCGGTATGGTCGTCTGAGACGATTCGCCTGCGGGTTCGCGACTTTTCAGTTTTACTGCAAAAATCCCAGCAAAAATGGCCATTTTGGCGATTTTTGACCCCTCGGATTTTTAGGTTTCCGACATGATTTCGGGGAGATCTTTTTTTTATTAGAACCGTACAAGTCTCCTGAGCGATATACAAAAAACCGTTCGCCGTATCGTTTCAATATCGCTATTTTACAGACATTTGAACAAATCTCCTTTTTTTTGGGTCACCCTGTATACACTTTACTTTCGATATAACAAACGGAAAAGTTCAAAACCGTTCGGAAATATCAATTTTTACCAGTTTTTTGGCTGTTTACCATAAACGGATGTTGCATATACGATTTAATGCATAGCCCAGTCTGAATCAAGAGTCCGAACATTCATTCTGGTTTATTCATACCACTTTTCCTTTCTGATCACTAGGGACAGGATTTTTAGGTTCGAACCTAAAAAAACCTAAAAAACCTAAAAAGACCTATTTTGGCCTTTTTTGGGAAATTTTAGGATCGATCCTATTTTGCCTAAAATCGTAATTTTCCTGCCTAAAATAGGCAATTTTGACCAAAATTTGCCAAATTTTTCAAAAATTTTGCAAAAATTTTTGAAATTTTTCGGTAAATTTATAAAAAAATTTCTAAAAAAATTTTCATAAATTTTTTTTCAAAATTAAAAATTTTTTCCCAAAAAATTTTAAAAATTTTTAAAAATTTACAAAATTTTTCGAAAAATTTTTCAAAAATTTTTGAAAAAAGGTGAAAATTTCGAAAAATTGGCAAATTTTGATCAAAATTTTGCAAAATTATCGATCCTAAAATGCCGTTTTTTCGATCCTTTTTAGGATCCTAAAATGCGATTTTTCGATCCTAAAAATCCTGTCCCTATCGGGTGGCCAATAAGTTCTGATGCCACTTTTTATTTTGTTATTTTCAAATATGTTCACATAGGCTGGAAATTTCTGGTTGTTTACTTTACGTTGCCCATCTCTTCTTCTTTAAAACTGTATAAACAGTTTGGGCGTATGATTCAGTATTTACTGCAAAATGGCAGCAAAACGAGCAGCTATCATCGAACTCTACAAAAATGGAACCCGAGTGAACGAGATTGCGCGCCTCGTAAATATTCATCACCAAAATGTCACCAGGACCATTTCCCGCTATAAAGAACTGGGGACTCTCGAAGATCGTCCACGTACCGGAAGGCCACCTGTGCAGCGTGTACAAAAGGCAAAAGTACTCATAGAAGCAAAAATTTCCCGAATTCCGAAGCGGTCTCAGAGAAAGCTTGCAAAACAGCATGGAATCAGCAGAGCGACTGTCACAAACATGGTAAAAGAAGAGCTGGGAAGCTACCCTTATAAATTGCGAAAGGCTATCGCTTTGACCGATGAAGAAAAAGAAAAAGGCTGGAACGATGCGAAGCATTGCTTAAGCGATTCGCAAAAAATAACCACCGAAAGATCCTTTTTTCTAATGAAAGTTATTTTCAACTGGAAGAAGGATTCAACAGACAAAATACCAGGATTATTGCAGTGAGTCGAGAAGAAGCTAATGCCGCAGGCAGACTTGTGCCGAAGTCTCAGTTTCCTAAAACTTTGATGGTATGGGGTGGCATATGCTGGAATGGGAAGACACCGCTGGTCATCTTCAATCCTGATGAAAAAGTCAGAACCGATAATTACAAAAGCAAAGTACTTTTGCCTCTCAAGGATAGATGGGCCCCTGCTCTCTTCAAAAATGACAACTGGACTTTTCAACAAGATTCGGCACCTGCGCATAAATCAATTTCAAATCAAGAGTGGTGCAGGCAGAATTTTCCGGATTTCATAACACGAGAACAATGGCCGCCTAGCTTTCCAGAGGGCAATCCAATGGACTACTGCATATGGCCTATCTTGAAGAGCAAAGTCTCAACTACATCCCACAGGGGTGTGGACAGATGGAAACGTGTGCTGCGAAAAGCATGGGACGAAATTCCGCTAGACACCATCCGAAAATCCATTAACCAAGTTCCAAAGCGTCTGAAAGCTTGCATTGACGCAAAAGGAGGATATGTCGAAAACAAATAAGGTGGGTATTGTACAGCTGAAGTAGACCAATAATCCTGACATTACCAAATTTTAAATTTATTAAAATAAGTAAGGGAAATATTCATTTGAAAAAGTGGCATCAGAACTTATTGGCCACCCGATACTGATCACTATCCACATTACCAAAATAAGTAATTTGGTTTACATAATTTTGTCTTTATATCCCCTGCTTCCACTTTTCCGGTCCCTCTGCTCCCACTATGTATTATGCTCATGCGATGTAATACCTAGCCCAATTCTCGAATCACAGAGAGATTAGTCTGAACAGCATTCATACCGTTTTTCCCCTGATCACTATACACGTTATAGTTTCACCGGTACTTATGCGGTTATCTGTGTATGCAAAAGTCAAAATTTCAAAATAGCCTAGACAGTGCCTTCAAAATGATTGTAAAAGTGATGAGTCATTGCTTTATAGTGGCTGTAATTTGTAAGATAGAGGAATAAAAGCAATGACTCATCACTTTTACAATCATTTGAAGGCACTGACTAGGCTATTTTGAAATTTTGACTTTTGCATACACAGATAACCGGAAAGTACCGTTTCACCAATAAATTGTTCTGAGCGTTGTGATTCCACGAATTCGATTTCCTAGAGTCTGTTGTTTTAAAACGTTCCACGATTAACCAACGATCAACAAGAGTAGTTGTTTCAAAACATTAATTATATGTGGATATCATTAATTCATGCAGCAGCGCAACAACAGAGCTATCACTTTAGAAGAACATCATAAACGCTAATTGCTGAATCAGTGTCAGCGTTTAGAGTACCCATTGCGAATACAGACGGACTTTTGTGGGATTGTTACTTGGGAATTGTTACCTTCCTCGTTTCTATCTTCGCTTGACCCACAAATCAATTCAAAGAAAATTTTCTGAGAAAATTGTTCGCAAAAGTTTCGTTTTTTTTACATTTTTTTACGTTTTCCATTAGTACTCATAGAGTGACGCGCCGCGCCTTCGGCGCGTTCATGGGTTAGCGCAATGTTGGGGACTAGATATCAGTTTGCAAGAAATTAATTTCCAGCTAAAACTCTCGAGGGCGCCGCTTTTTGCCGTTACTACTTTTTCGGGGTAATACTTAGAGGTAGTAGTACCTAATTTTTGGTGTTTAAACCTGCACATTTCGTATTCTATCGGGTGAGACCTATGAGTATCAGGATAAAAAGCTCTGACCCGATATAATAGGAAAGGCACAGGTTTAAACAACAAAAATTAAATATCCAAAAATAAGGTACAAAAAAGGGGGTGAAAGCGGCGCCCTCGAGAGTTTTAGCTGGAAATTAATTTCTTGCAAACTGATGTGTAGTCCCCAACATTGCGCTAACCCATGAACGCGCCGAAGGCGCGGCGCGTCACTCTAGTACACTGCAATTTTGTCTCAAAAACTTGCATTTTTGCCATTTTTTGGCCAAAAAGTGCCACTTTTTGATACCTCCGGGGAAAAATTTTTGCGGATTTGTATACTAACTTTCTGAGACCTACAAAATGAGCTATCACAGACCCCTGTATCGAGGGAACTAAAAAAGTTTCCTTTGTAGCTTCAAAAAACATGTATTTTTGCACTTTTTGGCCAAAAAGTGCCACTTTTTGATACCTCCGGGGAAAAATTTTTGAAAACCTGGGCCCTACAGCTCGAGACCTACAAAATGAGCTATCACTCACCCCTGTATCGAGGGAACTAAAAAAGTTACGCCGTGGGACACCGACGGACACGTGCGACTTAGGTAGAGTGGAAAAAGTTGGCACATAAATGTCAAATTTGTTTTTGGAGAAACAGCAAAAGGAAAAGAGCGCCTTTGGCCAAAGTAAAATTTGAAAGGTTTTGCTGAGCTATTTCTCGAAAGACATGTCTCATTTTTTTCTACAAAGGCTAATTTTGGCCTAGTTGTTTTACTTTTTCATATCTCAACTCTGTGTTCGATATTAACACTGACGCTTAGGCTTTACCGCTTGCTGAATTTGTTCATATTTTTTCTTCGCAATCGGCGAAATCGAAAAGATGCGACTAAGACTTTTGTATCACACGTCAGACCGGATGTTTAAAGCCGGGGCCTCAGTCTTCCCGGTCTAAGTCACACTGCCCTCAACTATGTGCTATCGTTATGCGATGTAATGCCGAGCCTTGGTTAATCAATGTTCCAGACCAGAGTTGCCCGCAATTGCGGATTGCGGCAATTTTGGCGTTGCGGATTACGCAATTTTAATTTCGTTGCGGATTGCGGATTGCGTTTTGCGGATTGGGAAATCCCGATTGCGGGCAACTCTGTTCCAGACTGACCGGTCTGTACTCTCTGCCAATATTCTAGGAGTCATTCATTTTGGATTTATTCTAGGATTTATTCTGGAGTCATTCTATTGCAAGAAAGGCTAAATCTGATTCTTTGGATTAGTTATTTATGACACGACTTTGCGACCTTCGATATTAACATTGATGATTAGGCGTTATTGCTCTCTACTCTTTATTGCTTTATCCAGGATTGCTTGCCAGTCTAAAATCCCACTGCTCTCAACTCTGTGCTATAATGCAATTTGTTGTTCTAATATGCGAGATAAAATTTTGCAACTTTAAATATTAGACTATTAGGTCGATGAAAATTCTTTTCCTATCAGAAACGCACCATTTGATACCTTTCTGTCTAGTGAGTACTTTTCGTTGTCTGAATGCGTAAGACCACCCACCCTATCTGATAGTAAAAGGCCTCAGTAAAACACAAAACGAAACCAGTGAATCATCTATAGTGAGTCCTTGTAGCACAAGTGCCAAATCTTAGCACAAGTGCTACACCTCCAATATCCAGTATCCTTCTTGGAATACGCGATAAAAGGATCTCCGTTGTATAATCTCTGAAAATTTTTAGAACATGAGCGCTATCTTGGTCTTCATCGCTTTGGTTTGCGGCCATCTTGCATCGGAGGTGAAATCGGAACTGGTCAAGGTGACCGCTATAGTATTATATTCCATAGGACTGCCCCCGCGGCTTCGCCGCTTGGCGGCGCCCTTGGTCATCCAGGATTTTCCGGATTTCCGGAAGCCATATCTTCCGGTAGTCGTGGAAGTCGGGCCTGAAACCGGTACCAATCGTCTTGGCTCGTCGAGAGGAAGCGATTGACGTATCATACGCCCAAATTCGAGCACCGACGGAGGTTTTGTGACCTGGCCAAATCCAGGATTTTCCGGATTTCCGGAAGCCATATCTTCCGGTAGTCGTCGAAGTCGGGCTTGAAACCGGTACCAATCGACTTGGCTCGTCGAGAGGAAGCGATTGACGTATCACACGCCCAAATTCGAGCACCGACGGAGGTTTTGTGACCTGGCCAAATCCAGGATTTTCCGGATTTCCGGAAGCCATATCTTCCGGTAGTCGTGGAAGTCGGGCCTGAAACCGGTACCAATCGTCTTGGCTCGTCGAGAGGAAGCGATTGACGTATCATACGCCCAAATTCGAGCACCGACGGGTATACTTGCCCTTTTACGTGACACACGGATGTCACGTTTTCACGTATGTCAACCCCAAATCTGACATTGATAACCCCCCCCCTAAAATCATGGGTTTTGGGGGGGGTACTCGCGAGTTTGGGGTCCGGGACCCCCAAAAAGTGGGTTATTCTGCTGGGCGGGGAGCTTCACCTATCAACTTAGAGGGACCCGAAAAAGTGTACTTAAAATTTAATTAATCGCAAATTGAAAATTGAAGTAACTGTTCGGAAAACAGTTATTTTAAGAAAATGCATCATTTTAAGAAAATCAATAAAGATACCGGTTGTACTCCAAAGAATTCCCTTGCCCGTCACGACGGTCGGTGGCATTTATTTTAAAATAAAAACATTCTATAAGTTTCCAGAAGCTTTTGGTAGCAGAAGGTATTCAAGGTCTACCTTCTGGTACCAACATTTCTGGGAGATTCTAGATTTTTCGTTTGAAAAATATACGCCACCGGCCGTCGCGACTTGCAAGGAGATCTTCGTTTGAGGGAAATACGGTATGAATTTTTTAGCACTTTAACTCAAAACTCGTGATATTTGAAACTCGTAATATTTTGTGCTTTCAATTTAGAACCGCACAGTGTTCATCGGACGATTGAATTTCAGAGGTGACCTCGAAATGTCGAACGGGAAGGATCGATTTTTCAAGGCGCGAAATCTTCCAACCGGCGATGTCGACGTCATCCAGAAGTGGGTTCTGCAAGATGAAAGCGACTACTCGCCTCGCGTAATCGGCTCAATGAAAGAAGATCGGCAAAAAGTTCGAAAGGAATTCCACGCTTATCCGTTTCCCTATGTCTACACTACTTTTGGTAAGCCAACGTTTTTGGGATTTACTTGTAAACCCGAATTTTGCTCGAATAATTTAAAATTTCCTTCTCTAAAGTTTCGCTACAATTGTTGCCGAGTATTGAAACATTTTCAAATTTTTCAGAATGATGAAGATGTATTCAAATTAAAATCTAAAATTTTTTATTGTCGGCAATTTTTCAAGTCATTTTAAATTCAGCAAAAAGATTTTGCTGCTAATTCACTCTTTTTTGATGCTCATCTTCTCTCTTGCTAAAACAATTTTCAGCAAGAAGATTGAATGAAAATTTGCAGCAAAAAACGGCAATTGCAACAAGAAATTGGTTGCTCGCGACAAATTACTTATCATTATTACTTATTTTTAGACGGACAGCGCCACAGTCGCATGCACCGAGAGAACGGCGAATACGTCATCGTCTACTTGAATCATGAGACTCCATACTCCAACGCGACCATAGGCAAGTCGGACTTTTTTGGCGACTGGACTTTCTCGCACGATGGAAAAACGATCGTCTCCTTTTCGCGCAAATGGCTTTCAACTTTGAACAAATAGTAAGATTTTACAGTATTTATCGACTCAGATGGCTCTCTACATATCGTAGACCGGAAAATTGTCCGACCAGTTTCTTGTGCTCACATTAAATTTTTTCGGAAAATGGACGAATTTGGCCGAGATTTTTTGCACTCGGGGTTTATTCTCAGCGGGATTTTATTCCCTGTTAAGTCTGGGTTGAGGTCATTTTTGGCGTAGTTCCATTTTCTGGCATTCTATCAACTTAAAAAGTGAACATGGGCAGAATGCCATAAACTAGTGCAAAAGTATACCCCATGCCAAAGCTAACATCGAATTCGGAATCAGATGATCGAAAACCTATAACGGGTAAAAAATCACCGACAAAAGCCTCTAAAAAACCCATTTTTGCGTGGTCGCATATGAAATATGTAGAGAGCCATTTAGAGAATAGGTTTTAACAATTTAGAATTACTGCAAAATTTAGCTTAATAGGATTTTGGTAAAGATTCTTTGAAAATACCGTTTCACAAACACACTTGGGAAATACCCACAGGCACTTAATAAATTTATACGAGGTTTATTTAATCAATTACTCTAACTTTTTAGTGCTATTACGATGGAACCAGGGCATGACATCAAGGACAACTTCGCAACTTTCGTCATGTTCTTCGTGCTCCAGCATGGGAATGTCACAAAATGGGAATAATGCCAGGCGTTCGACATTTTCAGTTTTTAAATATTTATATTTAACTTTATGTGATTTCTTTGTCTCTATCTAAATCTCTATGATAACAAATAATAGTAGTCAAGTGATTCGTATATTTGCTAGAATTTCCGGTTAACTTAGTTGCGTTATATCACGTTTTAATTTTCATTACTTCATCTCACTTTGATTTGATTTTCTCCTTGGTTACATCATTTAAACATGTAATAAATATCATTCACTGATAAAATAATTATTTGAACAAACTATTGAAACATTATTTTTGTTAATCGGTGGGAACATCACTTAGGCTCCAGATATTAAATAATCACAGTAGACGGGAAGTGATTTCGAATACAGTATGTGTGTGGGACCAATAGGGCCGAAGAGACTTACGTGAGTCACGTGGGCAAATTTTCTTAGCTTGGCTCGGACCCGGGCGAGTGATACACCAAACAATAGCTCTCACGGAGCCAAGCAAAATGGGCTATTAGTTAGCCGGATCCGAGCCGAGCTAAGAAAGTTATCGGGTGCGTGCTCCGCAGCGAAGCCGCGGGTTCTCTTTTCTTGTACATACTAGAATACTCTCACCATACGTGCTTTGCTATTGGTATGATTGATATTGATATGATAAATATCCGTTGCCAGTCTCTGGATGATAAAATTTCAGGATGAGGCAAATGTTTCAGCTTTACATTCATTTTGTATCATAAATTTTTCCACGCTTTGTATAATACATTTATGAGTTGAACAAAATTCACTGCCTAATGCCTCCACAAAAACAAATGATTGCAAATACACAAAATTTATTTCTCGCCATAGCCCGTTTCAAAAACCTTTTAAAGCTAGGCCAAAAAGTGACATTTTACTTTTTTGCCTCACTCAAAATGGTGAACTATTATTTTTATTTCTCCATTTTATGCGTCATGTTTCTCTTTCCCGGAGCCATTTTTGCTGATAAAACAAAGGACAGCAAATTCCACAATTGCTGTTTGGAAAAAGGAGTTTTGAAAGAATTTGCTGATCGATTTTGCACTTATACCAATCTGTACAACGAGTTGTTGAAGCAGAACGACAACCCAATCGATGGCGAAGTGTTCAATCACGTTGCTGTCATTGCAGAATGCGGGTCTGAGCAAAAAGACAACACACAGTGCTGTGCTTCGAAGGGCATCAGGTGAGTGTAATGACATTTAGTTGTCTAGTAGCAATCCTACTTTTTACTTTTTCGTTGTGTTTTTGGCAACAAAATGAAATTATATGAAAGGACATTTTACTTTTAACAATCTACATGGGTTATAAATTCCTAAGGCTTCATCTATAAGAAATTCTTTCGGAATTTCCATTACCTTCATCGTGATAGAAGAATAGGACATCTCACAACTGCTTTCCATTGAAACAAACTTATAATATTTTAACATCCATAAATGACTCATAATTTTGCAGTGATAAATGCAAGCCATGTTGCAATGGCAGGCCGCCTATAAACATCGATGCCTGGCTGCCGTGCATAGGAGAGACGAAAACTCAAATGAAAACAGTGTTGGATTGTCATTATCACAACGCATATAATTCGAAGACTTTTTATGGAAATAACTATTATTAAGTCAATAAATAATGTTAAAGTACATTGCCAGAATAAACATAATGAAACATTAAAAAAGTCGTACCATAAGTGCAAATGTATAGCCAAATGTTTGATACTTCAACGATTCCGAACGTCTAATAACACCAGAAAAATTTGAAACATGGAACAAATAATACTATCCAAAAAAATTTTCAACGCTGCGCTCTAACTGCCGGTTCTACTGCTACAGATACATTTCTTCAGTGATGTCAAAATCTACGAAAAAATATTATATGGTTGTAAACTATAGTATAGTTTTTAAATGGATATTGCTTCTGATCACTGATTCTGGAACATTCTAGAAGACGAATAATGACTAAATCGAAAACCCTAGCCTCACCATTAATTCAGCCATTGCTCATTTTCTAGAATGTTCTTGAAGCAGTGTTCAGAATTAATATACATTTAAAAACTATAATGTGATTTTCAAGTTGTTCATAAATATTGACATCATTGATTTTCCATTGCGACAGGTAAGCAAGAGAGCGGGGCCTATAGCTGCTCTGAATCACACCCTCTCCCATCCCCAGCCTGCAAAGGATAGGTCGTCGGTTGGACTTGATTTTGCCCCAATAGGTGACAGTCCGACACTATACACTACCGCACAACCCGCCAATTCAAACGCAGCTGAAAAGCCGATAACACCATATTATGTACCCAAAAACTGACTAGTCACAACTACGTCAACTTATTGGGTACTTGCCCTGCAAAAAATAAGTTTCAGGTACTTCTACTGTCATTTAATTTTATGTCAATTTTTCACAGCAGTTGAGATTCCAATCATTCTCGTTTTGGTATTGTAAGAATAGCAATGACCATTGTAGAATTGCATCGGCATTTGGATTCTATTGTTGAAAACGTCGTTGAATCCGTTGATGTTCACGACGCACTCATTTCGTTTTGGCTGAAATTACCCAAGTCAAACAATAAACAGTAAATTTATAAAAGAGCAACAATTTTTTTCCAGACGTCAGAAATTTAAAAAAATTTGAAATTTCGCTGACGTAGTTTAAAGAGGGAAACTGAAAAACGAACTTATAACACATTGACAGGTGTTAACTAGAGTGGGATACTAGGTAATTAGCCATGATGTTCAGAAAAATGCATAGAAAAATGGAACAGTGACCCTAAAATGAACAAGCTTCCTGAAATCACCCCATATCAGACAGACAACCACATAACGGCCACTTATGAATTAGGGCGATTAGATAGACAAGTCCTCACAAAACAATGCATTATGTTTCGCTAACCGAAAATAAAAGCTTCCCCACCAATTTCCTGATATACTCTGCCGGCGTCACAACGATTTTTCGGCTGCTCTCATCCAAATTTCCGTCAGAGCCGCCAATGTTCAATATAACGTTTTTTGCCTTGTTCAAATCACAATCAGCAAAATACGCATAGCGATTTCGATGCCATGTGGCATTTGCGGCAGTGACAAAGAAGAATTTCAAGTAGTACGGCATAAAGCCGTATTGATCAATTCCCCACGAATCAATGACCAGCGTTCGGTTGACTTTCACGTTAACCGGTCTCGAAGCGCCGTCTAAAAATGTGCAGAAATGTGTCGGAATAATATTAGAAAGTGAAAGAAATTATTACCAATTTCCAGGGTAATTGAGCTTAGGTGTACGGCATATTCAGATTCGGTATACCCAAATTCGTTGACTTGCACTGAGGGAACATATACCCAATCTAAGAGACAATTTTGGTTATTCTCGTGCCCAAGCGTCATTTGAGCCACGCTGTCCTCGTATGAAAGAGATCTAAATGTTTCTAAAGATCTTTAAGGTTCAAAGATCAGATATCAAAGATCAACATCATAAAAGGTCAAACCAGATTGTGCCGCAAGGATCCGGACGCGTAAGGTGTCAATCGACAGCTATCGGTGAGTACTGTCGATTGACACCTTACTTTGTCGGATCCTTGCGCCACAGGCAAGGTTATATCAGCGAGGAAATGCATGATTTTTCATCATAACGGGGCGTCGACTAGAAGAAAATTCAATGGTAATCAACATAGAATTATCCAACCGACCTGTTATACCACATTGAAAATATGGGTAGTTCTTGGTTTGACATAATTTGCTGCATTCCAGAAATATTGCTGTGGCTTTCAAGGAAAACACTGAGACCCAAAGCCCCGTCGCATGAAAAGTAATAGTAGTCATAATAATTGGTAACATTATCAATAAGTCCGAATGAAAGTCGCTGTCGAATATCTCCAAACTAAAAAAATATTGGTATAGATGTAGTCGGATTAAATAATTATATAAAATTCCATTATATATATTCCATTATATATAATTCTCTAAAATTCTGGGTAATTATTGTTTAACACCTTCATTCCGGTCATTCACAAGGTACTAAAATAGTTACTTCGGAGTTCAAGAGGTGAAATTTTAAAAATGAATATTTTGGGCAGTTAAATCGGTTTAGTTAGTTGGACAGTTTATGCGACTGCGTAGAATCCGTTAACGAACTTATTTTCGACTTCATATCACTGATTCCTCTCATCGAAATTTTAATGTGCAAATATTAATTTTGAATTTAATTTATTCCGGGGTTTTGTACCCTTTATAGTTTATCGACTTTGCTGAGTCCCTTGATGACAATGACTACCCTTAATTTTTTGAAAAATCCTTGTGATGCCCCACGGTCTGAAAACTGAAAAAACTACCTTTTTGAAAACGAGTCAAAAATTTCTGCGATGAGTAGTTTTACGGGAAATTCTTTGCGCTGATTCCGAATTTTTGTATAACAAAACGAATGGCCATTTGGACCTTTAGGGTTGAGCCTAGTTCAACAATAATGTCAAATGTGGATTCAGTAGGGTCGAAAACCTGTACAAAATACGGGTACAAAATCTCGGCCGAAAATAGCCGGGTCAAGGTCCAAATGGTATATCTCCATATACCAGGTGGCGACATAATTTTTGAGAAGGATATTTATGCGTTTAAATTCGCGCCGTTTCAGTTTAGCCCCTTTAGAAGGGGCTAGCTTAAATCTGATATTGCTAACCCTCACTAAAATACGATTTTAGTGGGAGTTAGCAATATCAGATTTGAGCTAGCCCCCTTCTAAAGGGGCTAAACTGAAATGGCGCAAATTTAAACGCATAAATATCATTCTCAAAAATTATGTCGCCACCTGGTACTAATTTGCTTTTGTGCGTCTGTCCCTGGCTGCGTGGACTGTCGTTTAGACCCCTTCCGGGCCGTTTTTGACCCAGATAACGTCACCGTTATGGTAATTACCACCCATAAATCCGTAAAAATCGACTCAGATTTGGGGTCGACATAGGTCGAACAGGTCGAATGGCATTTTTCGTCTTTTCAAGGCTGTTGGGGGTCATATATAGGGTTTTCAGGGTCGGGAAACAGGAATCCGACAAAATATACGACGGGGCAGCTGGGCTGGGTTTTCACACACAGGGGACGGACTTTTACATACAAAATTAAGATACTTAGACACAAAATTAAGTTTTGCCCAATTTTAATCCACATTGACTGCCTTAAAGTTGATGACGCAAATTTTGAGTTACCAACTTTGGAACCCCCTAATTTTTAGTACAGCACATATTTCAAATTTTTCTTTCAAATTATGATTAAGCTTTGTCTGATGTGTCGATTTAGGCCTTTGTGATTGGTACGTTAGGTGTTAATAACGCAACCTTACTTGCATAATGTCTGAGCCAACATATCCTACAGTCCCATAATAATCTGACGTATAATTTTTGTTCACTATGAAAAACGTTGAAGAATCACTGAAAGTTTTAATTTAGTACCAGAATAAAATTTCTCTTAGTAACTCACTTTGTATTGAATTTACGCACATTCGACAAACGACGTATTGTAGTGTTCACTTTTGAGTCGAAAAGGCTCAAGTCGGAGTGGTAGAATAAGTCAACTTCCACAGTGAAATTCTGCGCTAAACCAGCGAACTATTATTTTACCTTTAGTAAAACGGCACTTCATTTTTAAATTGTTATTTAATAATTTCTCCAAATTTGAGTTTGTCGAAACAACCTCTATTCATATCAACTAACCGCAAATAAATCAGATTCAGTTTGAATTCGCACCCAAATAATTGGTTCTTTAGTCAGGTCTAGGGAGGCCATTTACAGAGAGCCTATGAAAAGGCGCGAATTCAAAATGAGTGTTAATTTTTTGCGGTTTAATTTATGTGTAATATTTTATTTTTAGCATTCTTTCTTAAAACAGCTCTTTTATTTTCCCTACTATATAACAGACTTACGTGGTGTTCCTAGCGAAATATTGACCAGTCTATACTCACTTTCGTACAACGTCAGGTCTTCAGCGGTACTCTCGTCCATTTTCGCGGAACAGCCGTGCCTCTCAAAACCGTTCGACAAATGACTCCTAGGTCTCGAAGGCGAAGAATTTTCACCATTTCTTCGCGGAATAATATGCATTTTATAGGATGTGGCATCAATACTCGGAACTATACACAATGCCAAAATTCCAAGGTACAAAATGGTAGTAATTTTTGGCTTGAATGAAATTCCATATTTAGCGCGGAGATTACAGCTCATAATTTTTTCCTTATAGTAAATATAGAAAAATATACGAATACATTGTGATTAGATATCATAATGCATTTGCGAGCAGAAAAAATTACGTCATTCGGAAGTAATTATCTCATGAATCACAGAAGCAAACTGCTCAATAGAATTGAGTTTGCAATGAACGAAAAGCGAAACGAATGACAACATAAAAAATAATTATAACTACCTTTCAATGTTCTTATCACTTTGTAAGACATTTATTGACTTATCGATAATTTGCTTTGTTTTTCACGTGATGGAATTAGTGCGGAGGCGCGAGATATCGAGATCTATCATAAAATTATGTTGTCATCAGAGTAATATGCCAACATGTGACAAAAATCGTCGCTGATTTGTTATGGCGAGTAGAAAATCGAATACAGGAAAATTTCGCTTGATGAAAAAATTCGATAGAAAATGCGCTTATTTATGTCATTTTGATTTTTTCTGTTAAATATATTTTCGATATAAACAACGGAAATTTTTGACTGTACCCAATCTCAGCTGTACCAAGATTTCTCTCCTCTGTCTAACCATCC
Source organism: Ditylenchus destructor (assembly GCA_022814885.1). Taxonomy (NCBI): domain Eukaryota; kingdom Metazoa; phylum Nematoda; class Chromadorea; order Rhabditida; family Anguinidae; genus Ditylenchus; species Ditylenchus destructor. The sequence goes on along the minus strand of JAKKPZ010000623.1, from coordinate 5,499 downwards.
GCCTTAATCACATGTACTGATTAGGATACTGTGTGGCAATTACCACACATGCGGCTTTAGGCGAAGAACGCCTTAACCCTTCATTGCCGAGTGTATCCGATCGGATACGATGTTAATTTGCTAAAGACTTCACAAAAAGAAAGAAACGAAATGAGTGTTCATTATTCATACAAAGAGTGTGTCTGTAAATAGATCACATAGAAAAGAGAAATAAACAATGGCAGCCGTCATAATTTTGATAAAGACAGTTCACCAAAAGGAAAGCTAATGGTAATATTGTAATATTGAAGCGTATAAAACGCAAGAGTTTGTTTTAAACAAATATTTTTCTATGGGTGAAATGCAAACATTGTTTCGCCCATAATCTGAGACAATGTTTGGGATTTGCCGTAAAGTTAGGGCTCGTCAATCAGACCTTTACGACATGGTGAAAAAATAATAAGATGAAATTTTGTGGGGAGAATAAAACGAGTGTGAATTACTAATAAGATAAAATTGAAAAGGTGAAATATAAGCGCGAGTTGGATAACAAAATAGAAAAGACGAATAGAATAATCGCGAGTGGAATAACAGATAGAAAGATAATTTCAAACATTGCTATCTTTTTATGTTTTACTTTTCGTCGTGAGACAAACAATGTTTATGAGTAATTCAAAAAGTGTTTAATTTTATCAAGAGATTTGTTTTAGTCTCTTATAAAAATTGCCCTGAGTAAAAAAACATTTTATGTTATAGTTAAATTGTAAAATTTTTCTCAGGGCTACTATGGTGATGTAAAAGTGTAAAAAAGAAATATTTTAAACATCGTTGAATTGATGTGGCTATAGGAGACTTCTAGGGTGACAAGTCCAATAGCAAAGTTTCCTATAACCTATGATACAGTTAGATAGATAGATAGAATGTGTGAGGTTAGAGGAAAATTCAAGGGAGTCGCTATACCATTTGACCTCCCAACAGAAAGTTCCTTTTTCTAACCTAGAAACTGCACGTAAATTTATGGAGAATGTGCGAGGTTAGAGGAGACTTTTAGGGAGGAGAAGAACCAAAGACTCCCATGGCAAAGTTCCTTTTTCTAACCTAGAAACTGCACATAAATAAGTGAAAATATTCCGTATAGGTTCTGTTAAATAGATACGGAATAAGGTTATCAGAAAATTTTCAACGATATCGTTTTTGATAAAAAATTTTTATACACTTTGTAATAAAGAATAAGAGACTTATAGTAAACTAGCCTCACCGATTGCTCGGTTAACGCTAGTGGGTCCCCAGAAGGGCTCGTGATAAACCAGCCTCACCGATTTCTCGGCTAACGCTGGGGCGCCCCTTTCGGGGTCAGTCATAAACTAGCCTCACCGATTGCTCGGCTAACGCTAGGGCGCCCCTTTCGGGGTCAGTCATAAACTAGCCTCACCGATTGCTCGGCTAACGCTAGCGTCTTATCCCATAAGGGTAAGATCTGGTGAAATAGTATTTCTAATAGTTGTTTTATAGAAAAACGGGTTTAAAATATGGTAATTTCAAGCCTAATACATCTAATGGTCGTGAGCCCAGAAGGCTCTCCCTATACCTTTAGTGATTAGGAGAAATGTAATATTGAAGCGTATAAAACGCAAGAGTTTGTTTTAAACAAATATTTTTCTATGGGTGAAATGCAAACATTGTTTCGCCCATAATCTGAGACAATGTTTGGATTTGCCGTAAAGTTAGGGCTCGTCAATCAGACCTTTACGACATGGTGAAAAAATAATAAGATGAAATTTTGTGGGGAGAATAAAACGAGTGTGAATTACTAATAAGATAAAATTGAAAAGGTGAAATATAAGCGCGAGTTGGATAACAAAATAGAAAAGACGAATAGAATAATCGCGAGTGGAATAACAGATAGAAAGATAATTTCAAACATTGCTATCTTTTTATGTTTTACTTTTCGTCGTGAGACAAACAATGTTTATGAGTAATTCAAAAAGTGTTTAATTTTATCAAGAGATTTGTTTTAGTCTCTTATAAAAATTGCAGACATTCTGCCTTTTGTCAATGTCTCCGGCAATGAAGGGTTAAAAGTCCATTCGGATTAGGCTTTATACTAAAACTTACAGCACCGCTCACGATGCCGACTGAGAGAAGATGCGACTGACACTTGGCGGCCAAAAATCTAGGGTACAGATGAGAAGGGAAATGATAATTTTATCGTTTTCTAATGTCACCCAAAAAGTTGCTCTCTCTCCACAGCGTAGAGATTAAAGGGGCAGTCCACACTACTGCCGAACGTGGCCGGGGCCAAATTTTTTTATTAAAGCCATATCGGCTACTAATGTTATTTGTAAGTATGTAGTACTCGCCGAGTTCTACATTATTGCTTGTGCTTGTATTGTTATATGATTAATAAAATATTTTTATTTATTGACTTGAAAGTACAGGTTGGGTGACATGAGGTCATTTCAAAAAAGCTCTGGTAATCACTTGTTTTCCCAAGGGAGGCTATTTTTTCTTTGTCCTATTAGGTAGAGGACAGAAATGTAGATGTATGCGTAAAAATTTTTCAGACGCAGTTTTCTGAGTAAAAACGGCTCAAATTTTGTGTTGAAAAATTTTTTCACTTTTTTGCATGTATACCATTTTCGCCACAGCCAAAAATTTTTTAGCGTTTCACTAACCGGCCAAACCCTGAAATAGGTATCCGCTACTTTTACGTCTACTATATTTCTGTAAAAAAATTTTTCATGGGGACAACTGAAATTTTTGAGAAATGGCCGATTTTTGAAAATTTCTAAAAAATCCGGATTTTTGAAAAATCCAAAAAATGGCAAAAAAATTAATTTTTTGAATCCATAGCAAAAAACTAACGCCGGATTCGTAATCAGCACCTCGAAAAACCCCTAAAACCACTTTACCCCGAAAAATTTAGAAACTTTATGGAAAATTGAATTTCTTAGCCACTAAAAAAATCAATAGGGTCCCCCCTATGGTCCTGAAAATGCCTTTTTAGTGGCTATGTGCAAAACTCCTATGTGCAAAAAATCACCAGCAGATACCTCAAAAAAGAAACAAAAAATCATCATTTCGTAAATTTTTATGTTCATGAAAAAAATTTTTTTTTCTAAAAATGCATTTTTTGCACTTTATAAAAAAGACGGTATGGTGTGTTTGGTATGAAAAAAATTCTTAAAGTGTCTAGTTTATTATCCAAAAAAATCAGATCAACATGATTGAAAAAGTGTTTCAAAAATCGAAAACAAAGTACGTTCTATAAAATTGGGACACCCTGTAGAGCTTAAAAAGTTGGCAGATCAGATTTTGTATCAAGTATGAAAAATTACGTGAACCTTTTCGATGTCACTGATTTAACTTTTGTTGTCACTGATTTGCCTTTTTTTGTCACTGATTGGGTGTCACTGATTTGCCTTATTTCTGTCACTGATTATATTTTGTGCGTTAAACGCCTTATAAGTGTGTTCCCGCAATTTTTAATAAGTACCCATTAGAAGCGGGACATTAGAAGCGTTTTCCCTTGATTGCACTAGAAATTAAGTGCAATTAAGCGGAAAACAGCGCCTAAAGCCCCAAATAAGGCCTAAGCTGCACAGCAGCCTAAGTCCCAAGCCTAAGATTAAGTCCCTTACCGTAAATCCTCCAATAAGTCCCCCCCCTCAATTAAGTCCCCCCTCAAATAAGTTCCCCCTAGACCCCCAACAAAAAAATAAGTCTCCTCAAATAAGTCCCCCCCCAAATGGGTATTTTTCCAAATTTTTCCAAATTTCAAATTTTTGGCGCAATTTCAAATTTTTTGGCGAAAATTTGAATTTTTATTGCAAATTTGCTATTTTTTTACAAAATTTTATCAAAAAATTGAAAAATTTGCTAAAAATTGGCGAAAAATGGATCAAAAGTCCAAAAAATTCAAATTTTTGGCGAAACATTTTTGGCGCCAATTCAAAATTGGTTTAAATTTTCAAAATTTTCCCAAATTTTGCCCGAAAGTCCCAAAAATTTTTCGCCGCGCCTTCGGCGCGGCCGCGAAAAATGTAGTCCCCCCTCAATTAAGTCCCCCCTAGACCCCTACGAAACAATAAGTCCCGCGGGGGACTTATTAGAGGATTTACGGTAGGTCCCATGCAGAGGGCCCCAAGCCTAATGGCTTGTTTGGCTCCTTATAAAGGTTGTTTAGCCTAAGACTGACAAAAAAGGCAAATCAGTGACAATCTGATCAGTGACAGAAATAAGGCGAATCAGTGACATCAGATCAGTGACAACGAAAGGCAAATCAGTGACACCCCAAAATCTGTGACAAAAAAAAGGCGAATCAGTGACACGAATAAGGTTTACGTGAAAAATTTCTAGAAAAATTGAGATTAAAGTTTACTAAGGAAGTCCATCGCCTTCGGCAACGTCGTTTTATTAATTATATATTATTATAATTAATAAATAATTATAATTATATATATTATAATTATATAAATTATGTGCCAAAATAAACCTCATAGATAAATGAGTGATTATATAATTTAATACACCACAGTCCGAATCTTCTGGCGGATTTTTCTTTGAACGATCTTTCAAAAAGTGACATAAAAATATTGCCAAATTTTGAAAAAGCGCAAAAATTGTCGTTTTGGCAAAGTGTCTCTGAAAACGAGTATATCTATAAAATGCGCCATGGTGTCTGCTATCCATTTATATATTACATGCCTATGTACTGGTGGCACGCAAGATCAAGAAAACCCAAAATTGGACAGCAGCTTGATGATTTTTGGTGTTAAAAAGGCCGGTTTGTACAGACCGAAAATCAGGTGTGCAACTTTGGACCTTCCGTTTACCTGGATTCGTAAAGGTAGTGGAGCTGATCTTTTTTTTGTTGGATACCTTAACACTTGTAGTTTTATATAACACCAAACATACTTTTCCGTTCTCACGTTTAATATTAAAAAAATTAAATTTAATGTTACTGCCAATAATTAGTTATCACCCGTTATCCAGTCCATTATCGTCATTGTAAACGTCTATACTTACGAATCATTCATTTGTATCTTCCTGAAATATTTTTACTACTGCACATTTTGAAATTTCGGTTCAATATTTGTCAAAATTATCGCCGACTTTTGGAAAAATTTGTTTAAAAGATTTCGAGAGCCGATTTTTCGCACGTCGATTTCACTTTACTTATCAATAGGGTGCGGATTTTCCGGACATGAAAAATGCCATTTTCGGACATATTTCCGGACATGAAAAAAGCCATTTTCGGACACAAAATCGGACATTTCCGGACATTTTCGGACAAGTAAAATTACTAAATCAATAGGGGGGACCCTATGGTTTGAAAAATCATTTTCGGAAAAAAACTTTTGCCAAAAAAATCAATAGGGGGGGGACCCTATTGATGTACATGTCCTAAAATTTTGATAGAAGTCGCAAAATCGGACATTTCCGGACATTCCCCGACATGTCCGGGAAAACCGCACCCTACTTATCAAGTATACGGTAAGTCTCTAATAAGATCACGCA
>JAKKPZ010000622.1:0-23592 GCA_022814885.1 Ditylenchus destructor | reverse complement strand
TGAAGAGGAGCAAAAGAGGAGAAAAAAATAAAAATTTAATATAAGTTTGTGTGTAAAAATGCGATTTTTCAGGTCCATGTGGGGGAGCACATGGTATGAAAAAATTGGTCAATTTTTTTACCATCGAAAAAATGTGTTTTTCGGGTAGTATTCGACTCACTGAACAACTTTGTGGTCAACGGCATGATCGTCTGAGGCGGTGTTTCGGCCAAAAATGTGTCAAAAATGGGCCAAAAAAGTCGGAAAAAAATAAAATTTTCGGTAGATGTCCGTAAAAGTGCCTATCTTACCCAGAATTTCACGGCGGATCTGAATCTGACCTTGGTTTGATCAATTCCGTTGTAAAACTGGTCGAAACAGGCCTCCGAAATTTCCATTTATATGGAAAAAGTTGCAAAGTGTGGTATATTCAGAGGGACCGTTACCCATGAAATTCACCGGTCACGAATAAGATCTCTTTTGCGTATAAGTAAGCTCAGATAGCAGCAGTTTTTAAGATATTAACATCATTCGGGTCGGTTCAAAATCGAAGAAATATAAAGGCCTCAAAATAGAGACTTTTTTTGAGCCACCCTGTAGCTTGGAGGGCCGGCGATAGCCGGCCCGTTGAAGCTAGTTTCCTAGTATTCCAATGTTTTTTCCTAGAGATAAATGTTTTGTACAAAAATTATTTTAAAGATATAGAAAATTTAGAGCTTCGAAAGCAGATTCTTTTATAATCGAAGACACAGAAAGTGAACTTGGATAAACAAATCCTCTATATTAAGATTCTCCACAGTTAAGACTATCGTCAGGGAAGCAGCAAACGTTGGATGCTATTATTTTTATTTCAGAAACGAACGCAAGTGGGTGGACGAAGATTTTGAAGGAGAATATGACCCCATGATAGTGGAAAATTATATCGAACCGATGGCAGTAAAGAACCCAAGATCTTCCACAGAGTCAGAGTTGGAGGCCAGTACACAAGCTGTAGCTCTAAGCAAAGAACCGCAGGTGGTCAAAGGTCGGGGAGTCGTATGCGCGGTCGAAGACCACCAATGTTTCGTTTATTGTCACGATTGTCTCGTTGAGCTGTATTTTGGATACGTCGAAGAACGAATGCGTCTTGAGCTGGCCCAATGGATCGTCTTTACAGCGTAAGTGTTTAGTTTGATGGTTTTTCATGGGCATGTTGTTTGTGTGATATTCGGGTTTAGATAACGTATTTGTACCTTATATTTATGAAACTATATATAAATGTGACCTGTATAAAATAATACACATCGGAATGGGAAGGATTTGTTTACGCATTTCATGGTTCTAATTTAGAGAAGAAAGACCTGATGGAACTTTTGAGATCCTGGACTATGAAGAGATTGATCCAGTTTTTCCATCAATTCCATTTAAATCGACTATCATGGTTCGTTATTTTTAATCATCTACATATATATGTCTATAGGACGCTTATTATTTTGAGACGCATTATTTTGGGCCACCCCTAGAGGGGCATTGAAATAATTAAGCCCCGGGAGCTTAATTAGAGAAAATGCGGTAAGCAATTAAAATTTTGTTTGAGTCCTCACCACGCTTGTTATGGAAAAACTGTAGTGTTAACAGGAATGACCACTTTTGTATACACTCTCATTGGTGAAAAGTCAGGATATAAGTGGTGTCCCAAAATATACGGGTTTGTCAAATAATACGTGGACATATAAATTTTAGCATTTTATGTAAATGTTAGGTAGGCAGTGACAATTGTTATAATTTCAGGTACGATGCTCAGTCCAAGTTCCGATTGATATTTGGACGAATTCCAATCAGTGGATGGATTCCGATGTTTCCAAGCGTGTATTTTGCAAAAATATGAATATGCTTTACGGATGCGAAGGAAAGACAATTCAAGCATATGTGCAATATGTTTACGAGGAAAAGCAACCATGTGGATATTGGCTTGTGGACTGGACACTGAATTATTACCTCAAATGTTGTGTGTATTGAAAGTGTTATTAACCAAAATAAACATGCTTAAAACCTTATAAATATTGCGTCTATTTTTTCAAATTTTTACTTGTATTATGTTTCTAATTTTCTATTCCATTTTGTACCGGATTTGAAAAATAAATCGATGAGCAATTTGAAATTGAACAGACACTAATTCCTCTCAGCACCGGTTTGTAGTGACATTTGCATTCACTATTATGAAATAAACACGCATTTTTTACTAACGCATCGTAGGTAATATTGGCATTTCCGACGTTATATTGTCGGAAACGACAATATAATAAATTTCACTTTAAAAATGTAACATACAACGTAAATCGTTTTATTATTATTAAACAGCGGGAAACAATGTAAACATATCCTAGACACTGTAATTATTGATACTTCTCCAAATTTCACTTCAATTGTTCGCACGCACCACAACAGGCTCTTTCGTGCATACCAAAGCTGAAAATATTTAAACAGGTGAATATAAAATAAAAATTTATTTACCAAGAACAGAATAAATCGACACGATCTGAAACGACTCAAATAAAATAGATAAATATAATCATAATATAAGGTAAACCAGGATTAATACGTCCACAATACCAAGTCCGCCATCTGAAATTTTTTAAAATAAAGGACATAACTCCTTCAATATTAACCGTTCTTTATAAATAATTAAACAAATACATACCTGTACATCTATCACGGCAATAATAAACTTCCGCAATCTAAAAAAGAGAACCAGAGAAAATTTTCTGAAAATACTATTTTATTCCCATATTCTTGTAAAAAATTTTTGCAACTATATGTATTTGTATTTTACTTACCTACCGTTTTTTCTCTTGAGTAAACCCCGGGGCGTATATTTTTCAACCCCCCCCCCTCTAGGAGGGGCTTACTTCAGGAGGGGGGTTTACTCAAGAGAAAAAACGGTAGTTATCTAAAGTGCATCTCGGCTTTGAGATCCCCATCCCAAAATCATCAAAATTTCATCTAGTATCATTTCGTCGCTATTATTATTGTGAATTATATTTTATGCCATCGGTCTATAAATAACAATATCAATAAGACATACATTTCTGAGGTCTTCCATTTCTTGAAAAGAGCAGCCAATATTTGCACGTAAGTGCTGAAACTAAAATTGTAAAATAAAACATAAAAGCTAAAATACCGCAAGTTTCTTTCGCATATCAAAAGAAGTTTTATATGTAAAAGCGCTTGTTGAGTTCGCTGAGAATGGAGCAGGAGCGCAAATACCTAAAAGTCAATTTTTTCCGTAGTCAATAAGTCAGTCTATTTGTTTTCAGATATAAAACTTACCGTCGTAATTAGAAGCAGTCCAGGTACAAGCAATTGGCCATTCCTCGCTCCCTATCTCTATAATAATAATGCATATGGTAAATGCATGGTGGGGAAATTCGGCTAATCCAAAGGAAGGCTTTGCAGAAGCTTGCCGAAATTTATTGCAGACCGATCCGCTTGAGACTACCGATTATTTGAAATTTTTAGAAAAAAAATGAAAAGGTAGGCTTACGTTTCAGCGATGCGCGCATTCCACTGTGCTTGGTTATTTCCCACTGCCTCGCTTCATCTCTTTCTATCTCTGGGAGCACTCCAACTTATGATTGATTCTGCCCGCATAGAAGGTATAAGAACGAACGCCATCGCTGAAACGTAAGCCTACCTTTTCAATTTTTTTCTAAAAATTTCAAATAATCGGTAGTCCCAAGCGGATCGGTCTGCAATAAATTTCTGCGTAGCTTCTGCAAAGCCTTCCTTTGAATTAGCCGAATTTCCCCACCATGGGTAAATGTGCGCACAACATCAAGTCGCGGGTGTTGTTACAAGTTTCCGGTTCTGATGCCGGATGCAAACGCAAAATGCACCTAATCTGTAGAAAAAGAGAAAATATTTTTAGAATTCCTGCATTACTCGATACTAGAAATATTTCAACAGACAAATATCACAAAAATACAAAGACGTACTACCAATCATTTAAAATTACGGAGTATAGCCACAAATTAAACCAATCCTTATAATAAGTTAGTGACATAATTTCTCCGTGTGTCACGTGACACACGGAGAAATTATTTGTCAGTCTGTCCCGAATTTTGTCGGTCTGTCCCGAATTTTGTCGGTCTGTCCCGAATTTCTGTCATCGCGTGAGGTTTTTAAGGGATCAAAGATCATAAACTTCGTGTCAGTTACGGTTTTCTCAGGAGGGCCATTCTATCCAGTGCTTAATTTTCGTGTCAGTTACGGTTTTCTCAGGAGGGCCATTCTATCCAGTGCTTATTTACTCAGACTGAGCCAAACTTAGACTGAGCCAAACCCAGACTGAGCCAAACTTAGACTGAGCCAAACTTAGACTGAGCCAAACCCAGACTGAGCCAAACTTAGACTGAGCCAAACTTAGACTGAGCCAAACTTAGACTGAGTCTGAGTTTGCGAGCCACCGCAGGTGGCGAGCAACAACAGCTGCTTGAGGGCCGAAGGCCCGAAATAGTCTCATGCTGCTCTACTCCCGAACAACCCAATCTGACCGCTGATGGCGGTGCGCGAAGCGCCGCTGTGCACGCTAACCGCTTACTAGCGAAGTGAGCGCCGCGAAGCGGCCCCACTTCGCTAGTATCCAAATAACACATATAAGATATATCACAAACCTAGTAGAAAACCGGCTGTTCGTTTGTCGGAGCATAGAAGACGGTGACGCTTGACCAAAACGCTTGAGAGAAATTTTCGTACCGAAACTGACTTTGAGTCACGTAGGTGAAACAGGTGCAGTTCGCTGTCATCGCTGAAAACAAATATTTACTATATTCTTATGAAACTTATATAATAAACATTATAGTCTACACCTGAAGTTATAATCGAAACGTCGGGTAATATTATACTTCCACATGAGATGCAATACGTGATTCACTAAAAGAGAACTTTTATTCGACAAAAAAAAATTAATGGAGATTTTTTACCGAGCTTACGATCCTCAATCCATTGAGACCTATCACTTTCGTAGCAGAGAACGTTTTGGGAGCATCTGATTGTTTTAGTTTTCAAGTTGTTCGTCTTCGCGAGTCGTGGTGTGTTATTACGCGTTTCTAAATTATTAATACAAGAACCATAATTGTACACATACATGAGATATATGATACAATGTAAGAATTTCAATTCTGCGTATTTTGGTTCAGGAAATATTTGATCTCCAGCAATTAACTTTCGTTTTCTTTTTCGTATATTTAGCGTGAATAGAATTTTTTTACTGTAATTACACATCGAAGAATCCATGTAACGGAAGAACATTACAGGTTATAAATGTTTTTTAATTATTCCAATAATAATTTTCAGTAGTTTTGAATGTTTCTGTGAAAATAATTTTCCGATAGGTAAGAAAATTCCTGAGACTCAAGTATGCTTAGGTCGATAAATAGTTCTTGGGCCCAAACCCAGTATTTTGACAGTGACAATGATATGGATGTGACATCGCTGTCAATTAAAATTAAGCTGTCGTCAATTAAATAAAATGAACAGTTGCGTGTACATTGTTGATATTCTCAAGTGGGTCCTATTAGCCGATCGGGGGGGGACCGGTTATCGGGGGAGGGGAGGGAAATTTTATATATTTTTATATAGCCCAAAAATCAATAGGGCCCTATTGTTTTTTTTGCAAAATGTTAGCAAAATTATTTTTTGAATCCATAGAGTACCCCCTATAGATTTTTTTAAGAAAAAAATTATTTTGAAAATTTTTTTGGTAATTTTTTCAAAAAATCCATAGGGGGGACCCTTTTCATTTTTTCACAAAATTTAGCAAAAATTTTTTTTCAATGCATAGGGTCCCCCTATGGATTTTTTTCAGTAAAATAATTTTTCGAAAATTTTTTCCCAAAAATCAATAGGGGGGACCCTATTGATTTTTTTACAATTGTATTTCTAAAAATCTATTTAAATCAATAGGGTCCCCCTATGGATTTTTTTGAAAAAAATTTTCAAAATTTTTTAAATCCATAGGGGGTACCCCATGGATTTAAATGTATTTTTTGAAATACATTTGCAAAAAAATCAATAGGGTCCCCCCTATTGATTTTTTACTATATAAATATGTATAGAAATTCCCCCCCCCCCCGATAACCGGTTTCTCCCCCCGATCGGCTAATAGCACCCTCAAGTGAGGTGACAGCTTATTTTGTCAGGTCAACATTTCGGGGTGCGTTATGAAATTAGCAAAGTGAATTAGCTAAAAAAGCAAAGAGGCTGACTCATTTATGCTCTCTGCTACCTACCCTCTTTTATGCGGGCAGACACTGTCTTTCGAAATCTTTCCCAAATAAAAAGTAAGGCGAAGCTTCTTAGTTGAAAATGCGTTGAATCAGTCCAGACAACTAAGAAAAGAACATTGAAAAGCTCATGTCCTCGTTTTGCTATACAAATGGGCTGTCGACTTTGTTGAATTGTTGTCAATTTAATTTAAACTGGCTGTGTCTTTGATGCTGATGCCAGTATCAGTGTCAAAACCACTGTGAAGTTAGAGCCATTACTTGATTCTTAAGATTATGCTTGCGCGATTTTTCTTGCGCCCTTTACTTGTCATTCTGACTGTCATTCGTCTTTTTCAAGTAATGAATATCGAGTTCAATATTCAGTTAAAGATCATCAATTAAAAATAGGCAAAATAAATACCTTGAAATGCGTTTGAATTCACTTCTGTCGGTACAATTCCATTATCCACAGACGAATTATAAAGGTCTTGCAGATTCGAAGGAAGTTTTGTGTCGTTGACCAAAGACTGCTTTTGAACCGGAATTGCGTTATAAACGTTGGTGGAGAGACAAATCACGAGCAGAATGTAGAAATGCCAGATGTTTGGCATATTGTATGATGCTCTAAAATGTTGAAATGTTAGACGAATTCAAATCCATGGTTAATATTTTCAATTGAATCAAATAGAAATATTTCATAATACCGTGACCTTCAGGAGGTGTCGTTGCAAGATAGTGAGTGCAAAATTTCCTTTCGGGACAAGTTTAAATCAAAAAACATTTTCAGTGGCCCAGAAATTAATCAGAAAGGTATTTTAATGCAGACGTGTGCATTTTACAAACATTATTTTTCCACAGCTAAAATCTTTTTGCAAACCTTTACTTTTTCCTCACACATACTATTCTCAAATTTCAATCCAGAGAGAAGCTTTCATAGATCATAACAGGAATTCATATAGTTCGGATAATAACAAAGACGACGACGTTGTTGTTTTTTGTCTTATTTGACCTATAGAAATCCAGTGATTTTCAGGTATTCAATGTTATAAAATGTTCAATCTTTAAATAACCTGCGAAGATGCCGTGTATAATGAGTGTTTCTTGTGATGTTTAACATGGTGAAATATTGGTTTGGCAACTAAGTATCCGCGGTTGTTGTAAAGTCAATTTTTATTCTTCTAAAGCAACGTTTTTCTTGAGTGTTATATACCGTTCGATACCCCGTCCATTACTCTCCAAAACAGCACATAACAAACTTTACCATTACAGAATAACAATTACTTTATTATGATACTCACGAAGCACACCAAGAAAATTTATTTTTTGTTATTTTTAGCAACTCTCATGGATATCATTTTTTACATTTTGGCACTATTCAAAAAAGTGGCATTGCGGTATTTGTAGGCAAGGTCTAGCTCTACAACATACTTTTTACAGAATAACTTTTGCATTGAAATTCTGCGAGATATGATCGCTTAAAGTTGGGACATAAACCGAAAAATTCGGAAAAATCGAAATTTTCAAAATTTCTGGTGGTGTCGTTCCTTAAAATTGCCATATCTCAGCAACCACCAAATGAAAAAATGTTCTGTAAAAAGTAGTTATTAGCACTCAAGTTTCTCTTCAATATTGCACAATTGGAAATAGAATGCCTTAGTTTTTTGCTTGCAAAAGATATAAAAATACCTCGAAAATTGGTGACTTTGGAATGGCTCATGGAATCACAAATATCAAATATTTTTTTGAGACGCAAAAATATTACCCGATCATAGTTGCACAGAGAAAAGTCTTAGCTATCCCACGGTATATAATAGGGTTCGTTCCCCCTCCCGCCGGGATCCCCGTTCCCCGGGGATCCCGTTCCCCGTTTTCCCCGTTTTTCCCCGTGAGCCGGCGGGATCCCCGTTCCCCGTTTGCTGTTCCCCGGGGAACGGGGAAAAACGGGGATTGACAAGCACCCCTAAGAATGCATCCGAAAAACAGACAAGCACCCCTAAGAATGCATCCGAAAAACAGACAAGCACCCCTAAGAATGCATCCGGCCGCGCTCGATAGGGCGCGGCCGGCGAAAATTTTGGGAAAATTTCGACGAACATTCAAATTTTTCAAAGAAAGTTGACCCCAATTCTCAAATTTTCTTCACCGTCTGGGGGCTGTCGCCCCCAAACCCCACTATCTTTTATATTACTTTCTGTGCCCAGCTCGAATATTTCTTCGTAAAGCTATTCAAAAAGAGTACATATTGTTTCGCTGTCTGGCGTCATTTAAACGAATGTTTCTGTTAGAACAATTCAGATAGAATAATAGAATTTATTATGAAAACACAATAAAATCGCGACTGCATATTATGTAGAAAAATGAGTCATTTTCCTCTGAGCATGTCTAATTTTGAATCCTGCGGCGCTATTTTTTCTCTAATTTTGTATCACGTCTCATTGTTTTTCCTAAATTTTGGGCCGGAAATTTGTGGAATATAGTCAAAAGTTTCAATGTTATAATTTATTTCAGTGATTTATTACAGTCAATTTTTAAAGAGAATGCCAATTTTTTCAAAAAATTTTGCCTGCGGCGCTTAGATTTTTCTATATAATTCTTCGAAAAAATGACGAAAAATGTGGCAAATGGTCTAAATTAGAACAAAATGAACAAAACCACGAAAACGTGGCCGAAAATTGGAAAAAATGAACAAAAACAGTAAAAATTGCTCAAAGTTGCGAAAAAATGAACGAAAACATGAAAAAATTCTAAAAAATGAACAAAAACATGAAAAAATAACCAAAAAGTGCAAAAGGATGAACTGAAACCCGAAAAAATGACAAAATAAGGGCAAAAATTTGAAAAAATGGCCAAAAAATGTGAAAAAAATTGAAAAAAGCCCATTTCCCCGTTTTCCCCGGGGATCCCGTTCCCCGCCGATACTGATCCCCGATATCCCGTTCCCCGTCTCCGGCGGGAGGGGGAACGAACCCTAGTATATAACACGCATGAGCAATCTAGGGTTACGTAAAAGAAAAATGTATTTAAATGAAACCGCGGAGACTTAGTTGCCAAACCAATATAACATGTATTCTAGCAATCACCGAATTTTGTAGATATATAGAGTTGTTCGGAAATTTTGAAAATGACATAACAATATTAAACACTTTAATACAAAATAACCAAAAACCAGAAAATTAGTCACAAACACGTTAAATTTATTAATGCGCAGCGAAAGGATTATTATTATTTCCTTTTTTTATCCTTTGCAATCTGGCCGAATTTTTCATAAGAATAAACCTGTTTGGTTTACATTATATTTTGCTCTACAGAGACAGAAAGAGAGTACTGATAACGAACAGAAAACGATTGTCTCTGGAATTATATTGCAAAAGGGAGAGAAAACTTCTGAATTCGGGCATATTTATTTCCAAAGAACAGTTGGTAATTGATTCGATTTTCTAATATATCTTCAGTCAAAATAAATTCCGAATATTATAATTACGTATAATTAATTTTCCTTTCATTTCTGTTGATCTAAAATATGGACTCCAAAAATGTTTGACAAGCAATATAATTACCCTGTCGATTTCCCATTCTCGCAAGTTGTTTCTTACAAAATACAAGATAGAATTAATCAATACTCCAATTAGCCCCATCAAGCCTATTCGGCGGGCACATCCCTAGAATAGCATCAAAGCATTTTCAAAGCCGCTACCACCGCGCCTTTTAAATCGATAATTGGGCTCTGATTAACCGAAATGCACAAACCCAATTCTCTCAACTGTTCGTTTTATTTCTGTTAATCATAGAAATATTCCGGAGTCGTATGCAATATTTTTCGTTGCACTTTCAATCATTGTGTTGAGTTAGAAAATTTTTAAAGTTTTATTCTATTTTATGTGCATAAAATGTGAATTGTGTTATTGGTTTACAACAAGTGCAATCGTGGCGTTTAACTAAAAACATGAACATAGGCAACACTATTAAATTTTAGTGTAATTTTGCCATTTGAAATCGTGGTAACGTTGGATTTGGTTTGAAAAACTTGGATTCAAATTCATTCCTCTAGAACTAAGCTTTGTTTATATTTCTGTCAGTACTGGATTCACTGCTCTTCTATTTTCTGGACAAATCCTTTTATTGTCAGTCAAAAGCAAGTGCTTATAATTCAGGAATATTTTAGTTGTTGTTATTATCACAATTATATTGTTGTAGGCTTTCCCATTTCAATATTCTCCCATCCGTTTTGTTCCTTTCTGCTTGTTATAAAATTGTATGTTTTTCAATTTTCAGCTTTAAATAGTTTTCTAATTACATATCTGATTGTAATTTTTGCTAAGGTGAAAAGTAGTCATAATTTATGAATATTGTGTTTGCGGCAGACAATTTCCTTGTTCTAAATTTTCAAAACTAATATTCTTTTTCCCTTTTGTCGCGCTTTTGGGCTAAAATATAGAATTCAAAACAGGAACCCTTACTACTATGAGTTCCGGTTCCTTTCGACCTATTTTGAAAATAATACTAATAATTGGACCACTATCCAGTATACTGTATTCGGTTAGTCTGACTGTCCAGCTTTTTTTTGCCAGTCAATTAGGCATTATAACAAGAGAACCCGCCGATTCTCGGCGGATTACCGCCTCGAATCGGCGGGTTCTCTTGTTATTTTTCCGCGGTTAGCGTGCGTCAGTATGCCCTCGGCTGTTGTTCGGGAGTAAGGGTTGTTCGGGAGTAGAGCAGCATGAGACTATTTCGGCCTTCGGCCCTCAAGCAGCTGGAAAATGAGTTTTGAGAGCAAAAAAATTTTTCAAAAAAATTTTTTTTTCGTACCCCGGGGTACCCCGGACATTTTTTTTGACCCCGGATTCGGATTCAGCACCATCGAAAACACGATTTCCAAAAAAAAATTTTTTTCATAAAAAATTTTTTTTTCGTACCCCGGGGGTACCCCGATAATTTTTTTGACCCCGGATTCGGATTCAGCGCCCCCAAAAACCCCCGGGTGCAAAAAATTAGCTACGGAAACACTCTGAAATCAAAAACGCCTTCCAGTGGGTTAGAGAAAAGAGAAATAGTGTGCAAAACTGTGATGACTCATAACTCGAAATTCCCGAGATCGCCCCCCGAAAATTTTTATCAGAACTTGCTTCTCATCCCAGGGGAGCATTTTGAGCTATCACACGCCCCTGTAGGTATCCGGCAAGGTACCTAACTGGAGCACACAAACAGACATGGGTCACTTGCGAATTAGGGTGATTGGATGAAATCACCATTTCATGTCCAAAATTTCAGATTTTGGAACAATAGTCATTCGAATGTAAGCGTACTGTCCATGGTCCGTCTTAAACTTTTCCTCTCTCCCGCCACCAACAAAATCATATTTTACTATTACGGTTGTGAAAAGACCTATGTCGTTGAAATTCTCCTTGTGACATCATTACATCTTCTCTGGATACTTCATCATATCTGCTTTTCTTGTACCATCTTCTTGGATAGTAATCTCCATTTTTCCTATTGTTAAGCCAATTATTATTGTGCCTCTTTCGCTCGTATCTTAGCAGAAATTGTATAATCGAATTCATACATACGATAATTTTTGTTATTACCTTGTATTTGAGTTTATGAAGTAGACCTTTCACTTAACATTAGGGCCATGGTGCTGTCGAACTACTTGCGGAGCGCACTCAGTCTCTGAGCTACAACACATAAACATTTGGGTACCTTTTACCAATCTTCAAAATTTTAGAATCAACAATAGTATGCCCCTTTCTTCATCACCTTTTCGTCGGCTTTCTTCCCTCAGCTTCAATTCTCGTCCTTAAGCTCAATCTTCCTTTTATAATTTTAATCAGTCATATTTACAATTTGAGATATGCTTGAGTTATGTGACAATTAGGGGTAACCCTAAGGGTGAGTAACGGATAGCTTTGACAGCTATAAATGTCAATATGATTATACCCTGTCATCTATGGAATTCTCTTTATATTACTTATCAGAAAAATCATAAGTTACAAAAACTGGCTTTAGAACGAAATTCTATTTTATTTATTTAAAGGATTTGCTTGAGATTTTTTTAGAATCGAGTGAAACATTTGAAGAAAGGCCAATTTTCTTGATAGTTTCATAATGCAGATGCCAACCCCTGGTCTCTGATGCAATTAAACCTAATGCAATTGAATTCTAAAGAAAGTGTTCGGAATGCATGAACCTTATTGCTAACGATGTTTAAAGAAATTCGATGTTCCGTATACAGTCAAACCAGGGTTAGGTCGCACCCCACGGGGCGGACCTCAGGGTGCGACTTAAGTCAAGCTGCGAATGCCTTTTTCGAAAAATGCCACTTTTTTGGCCTAAAAGTGGAATTTTTTAGAAAAAGCCGAAATTCTGGCGAAAATTTTGGAAAAAATCTAGAAAATTCTCTAAAATCTAAGGCAGGTGCGACTTAACTAAGGAAAAAGTCTCCACGGGGCGGGACTTCAGGTTGCGACTTAAGCCATGGTGCACTTAAAAGTGCGACATAACCGAGGTTTTTTCCATACATTTCTGGCCGTTCAAAAAAGTGCGACTTAAATCAGGCTGCGACTTAAGTGGGGTGCGACTTAACTCAGGTTTGACTGTATTCGAAATTGCCGTTAGCAATGTATACCACTCATCCTTATCTGTATTTACAAATTTTTATTTTAGATTCATTTAAAATGGCACATGAAGGAACTTCTGTTATTTGCTCTATTTGCACCTATGCACTAAGTGAACAACCAATGTGCTGTCTCGCGTGTGGGCACGTATTTCACAACAATTGCATAGACGATTATTTAAAGGTATGCATTATTAACATTTGTGTTAATAAAACATTGTATATAAATGTTACGAAATTTCCGTACTATAAAGAAATTGTAGTGATCGCCACCATTTTACGTCCATAAAATCTGATGTTATGGTGGTCCGAAAATTGTTCGACAGACTTTATAGACGGGTCTTAATTCTTAGATAGAACTCAGCAACCCCTCAGAAAAAAGTGGTAAAGAAAATCATTTTCATATAACAGATTCCCGACTAAGGGCTGGCCATGGTTCACATTATCTCATTGCATTAATTTTACCAGGTCGCACAATTCAGGGCGAAACCGATAGCTACACTCTGAGAGGGGCCATGCAAATCAATTTTTACTTTATCATAGTGAATCGGAATCTGATTTAAAAAAATTGACCTGTTCTACATTTTTAGGAAAATTGGAATTTTTAGGGACTTTCGCAGTAAATTCAAAACTATTCTCAAAATTTGTCTCCTATGTCCAAATATTTGCTTATAAACTGACCTATTAAATTTAGACCAAAGGTGATTGCCCAAATTGTCGCGTCCCAGTCACTGAATCGTCTATTCGAGATCTATATTTCTCTAGAGAGGAACCTCCTAGCGATCCGGCGCATAATAACGAAGAGGTTTACTTTAATTAATTTGTGTATCAATTTTATATTTTGACTGGTTTTAGTCAAATGCCATTGCTGTGTTGATCAGCCAGCAATCAGGCCTCCAGAACGAATTGGCTGTGAAAGACACCAAAATAGAAGAACTCACGAATGAAACTAAAGATCTCGAAACGAGAAAATCGAACCTAAGTCGTGAGCTGTTTAAATTGCTCCAAGACAGCAAGCAAAGACAAAATTTGGATCTGGGCACAATAAATTCTCTGAAGTCCCAAAATAATGAATTGGAATATACAATTGCGAAACAAAGTTCTGAAATCCTCGCACTGAAGAGACAGCTTGAGGATAATGCAGAAAGTCAGGTAGAATATTTTGCATTTTACGTGGTGGTTGATTTTGATTTAATTATCCATCATTCAGATATTTTTACGTGAAATTTAGCTAAAATATATTTGTAAAGTGATTTCCTATGATGTTGTAAATCGTAGAAACTTATGCCAAGGCGGAAGCGAACAATAATTCTCAAGATCCATTCTGATAATTACCACCCTTATCCTATTGTTAGCGAGTTACGCGACCCCAATATTGCGTCGATCTCCAAAAGGAATGCAAATTGGAGCCGACATTTCAAAACGCCGTAGGCAAAAGTTTTCAGAGAGGAAAAGTCTTGAATTCAGGAAATTCCTTTAAAAATTCTCAAATGCATATCACTCAATACAGATTTAAACTTGCAGATTCCATATATATTTAGGCAGAAACAATAGCGATTTTGACAAGCGAGCATGAGATGAGGATCGATGCGTTAGATCGCAAATTGAACGACAAAACGAGAGAGTTATCTGAGAGGGAATCAGAAGTACAGCAATTAAAGAAATTGTTTGAAGACATCGGCGGATTTGGAGAAAAAGCGATGACTACAAATAAAGATTACCGGCACGTAAGTGAAACATTGTCATTCCAATATCATTGTACACAACAAAAACTTGATTCCAAAACACTAATGGGACTATTGCATTTATAAATTGACTAATATTTTTAGCAGGAATTTATTTTTTGTAGCAAAGATGGTTCTCTGTGAGATAAATTAGAGGTTAATACGGCTTCCTATTAATTTTTACTTTTACTTCCACATTTTTGAGACAGGTTGTTATATATAAAGTGACAAAATTTGCTGATTGGTTTGAAAACATTTCTTGTTCCCAATAACAAATACGCACTATGTTTTCTAATCTTTGTGACAAGCTAATTTTGTGCTCATTATTCTATTCGCATTCTATTTTTGCTAACTTGTATCCTTTAACCCCGAAAATATTTGAAAAGCGAATTTTTGGTCAAAATATTATATGTTGGAATAAATTACAGCGAAAATGTTTATATTTTAGGTATTTACTGAACATGAGACAAAGGAGCTGATCACGATTGATGACTTCAAGTCAATGCTCTTTTCGACTTTGGTGAACTCTGCCAACCACACCTGCCCACTTGAATATTTACAGGATAAATTCTAGTAAGTCTTGACTCTAATGATAATCAGTACATAGTAATTTATGAGATTGTG
The DNA here is from genome assembly GCA_022814885.1 of Ditylenchus destructor. Lineage (NCBI taxonomy): Eukaryota > Metazoa > Nematoda > Chromadorea > Rhabditida > Anguinidae > Ditylenchus > Ditylenchus destructor. The sequence goes on along the minus strand of JAKKPZ010000622.1, from coordinate 8,407 downwards.
ATTCTAAAAATGAATAAAATTGGTTATCTTTATCTAAGCATACCCAATGGTTTTGTTGTGTTTTCAAAATTAGTTTAGAAACTAGCCGAGCAGAGCTCGGCTAGCTGTCGGGAGTCTATATTCGTGGTTTAGATTGAATTCGTTGGTCAATAAATTTGAATTGGTTGAATATGGATAATAATTTTTGGTATTCGCTACGCGAAAAGAACTCGGCCTTCGGCCGTCTAGAAAACGGCATGGGTTTTAAAGGGTATAATACAGATATGCCTATGTTCTAAGTACCCTCACATTCCAAGGGGGAAGGTCGGGCGCTCCGCGCCCGACCACAAAACTACCTCGCCACCTGCGGTGGCTCGTATTGTTTATGGGGTAGGATTGATTTACAGCCAAAAAACTCCAAACCGGCTAAATGCCCTGAGGGCAAATATCTCCATCGTGTGTGGTCCGATGTCTGAAATTTCTGTGCCATTCGTTTTGTCTCACCGAGAGCTATCATTTGACAACTCACTCGCCTCTGCACGTGTTCAGGAACCCAAAATCCCGAAATATGCCCTCAGGCCAAAAATCCCCATCGTGTGTGGTCCGATCTCAAAAATTTCAATGCCATTCGTTTTGTCTCACTGAGAGCTATCATTTGACACCTCACTCGCCTCTGGAGGTGGTCAGGAACCGAAAATCCCGAGAAATGCCCTGAGGGCATTTTTCGTCAACCTGGGTGGTCCAATCTCGAAACTTTTTGTGCCATTCGTCCTGGCTCACCGAGAGCTAACGTTTGACACCTCACTCGCCTCTGGAGGTGGTCAGGAACGCCCAATACCGACCAGATCCCGACAAATGCCCTCAGGGCTCATAACTTTTTTTTCTGTCGTTAGATCTCGAAAATTTCAATTTTCCCCACCCAGGCTCATCGAGAGGAATCGTTTGACGTATCACACGTCTCTGGGCGCTTGCTGGATATTCTCAAACAATTCCGCACAGACGGACACGAAAAGGGGGCGGAGCCTGACTTTGAGGGGGTAAAAAGAGGGGGTCCAACATGCGAATTTCAAAAATTTTTTCTCCGGGGGTCTTATCTCACCGAGTAGAAGCCCCGGAGCCAAAAATCCATGCCCCAGGTGAAAAGTCCGTCCTAACCGTTTGTAACTCTCTATGGGTAGGGGATAATTGAATTGAGCATTCGTATTTCGTTAAAAATTCGACAACGAAGCATGATCTTTTTGTGGATCTTTTCCTGTCTAAATGTCCATTGAACGTTATGCCTTTCTAAGCTACATTTGCTTAGAATCCTGTACTATCTGAAGTCATATTGTTTTGTATTTCTACGGATTATTTCAGCACCGATTGGAATTATGATTTGTGGAAATTCGCAACCGATTTCGGTTATCCAACAATTGTCGACTTATTGGAGGCCTTACCAAGCGTAGTTAGCCTACAAGATGAGTTGGTTGGTGCAGTGGCACAACATAATTCGGAGCACGTCAATAGAAGGGATGTTTCCGCAGAGTTTATTTTGGTGTGCCATTTGGGGTCTCAGGTAAAGATCAGTGCAAATGAGACAGTGCAAATGTTACTTCAGACTAAATTAAAAGCTAAAATTCAACAAAATATAACAAATTTTGAAAAAACGGCAAAAAAATTTTTTTTGAAAAATTTCTCCGCCAAAAACAAATTTCGCGGCGGCCGACGGCCGGCGCGAAAATTTTACCAAAAAATCACAAAATTTGTCCAAAAATGCCTAAATATTTACTAAAATATAAGTAAAATTCCCAAAATATGCAAAATATTTTTTAAATAAAAAATATTTTAAAAATATTTTAGTTTAAAAAGTCCAAAATATTTTTTTTATTTTAAAAATATTTTTGGGGTCTTTACTCATGACTGATTCAAATTTTTTAACGTGAAATTTAGGACCGTGATAAGTCAGAAAATTTAACAATAATTCCATATTCCATCGAATATCCCGCAGCAAGAGAGGTCACAGCAACGTTGATTAATCGGAATCCTCATGTGATCGCGTTCAAAATAATCGACAACGGAAAGAATCAATATTTCACCTTTGAACCAAGCCATGGTTTTGTAGACGCAGGGGAATCTTCAGAAATCATGGTTATTTGTCATGTAAGATTTTTCGCTAATTTTTATCAATCCCTATGTTTAATTATTGGCAAAACTTATTCATTGTGCTTATTTTTCTCATAAAATTTATTTTTTTGGTTCTAATATACTTCTTTTTACCAGTAATATATTTTTTCTCTCCTACTTTCTTTTTTGCTTATAAATTAGCAAAAATGAGCACAAAATGTTCATAGCAAATTATTGAAAATAATTCATTGTAAACCAACAAATTTTTCACATCATAGTCAAACAGCAATCTTAATTAATTTTGATGAGAAAATTTTATCAGTTATCCCATTTCTAAACGCGTTTTTGCAGTTACTCACTCGTTTAACACCTAAATTTTAGAAGGATCCGCCATCTGGCTACCAAATCCATGTCGAATATATGGAGTCAATTGTCCCGGTGGCAAGCGCGGAAGGTTGGTGAACCGTCAGCGGTACTTCTGCAATGGATGATTTTTACTTGGATGTAAACATCAGTTATTCAATAAATTGTTACTTGTTTATTTGATCCATTTAAACAAGTATTGTATTATGTTATTAAAATTGTATGGTGTATAATATTGTGGAGATTGTATATTTATTGTTAGATCGGTATTTACTTATTCTCTTTTGAAATATTGTTCCTGTTTGCAAATTTTGAAACGAAGGGTAAATCCCCAACGTGCATAAAAATTTATTTGACATGTTAAGGTAGGTTGTGTTAAAAAAATATGAAAGAAATACATTTACAGAAGTTAGAGGATTCTATATACAGTCGTCCCTCTCTAATCCGGCAGTTTTTCTTTCGTTTCACTAGGGTGTGCCGGATTAGAGAGGGTGCATTCTATTTCATAGGCGTGATTATACTGTCTGCATCACACTATTCTCTGCCTTTTCACCCCAAACTGAAAGTTCCTTCTATCCAGTTTGGCCACTGTGTTATTCATTCGTTTTCTTTGTGTCTAAAAAGTGGATCGTCAACACTCGCCTCTGAAACTAATCACGCTATTACCAACTGACCAAATTGGCTAGTTGGTAATAGCGTGATTAGTTTCAGAGGCGAGTGTTGACGATCCACTTTTCTAGACACAAAGAAAACGAATGAATAACACAGTGGCCAAAACTGGATAGAAGGGAACTTTCAGTTTGGGGTGAAAAGGCAGAGAATAGTGTGATGCAGACAGTATAATCACGCCTATGAAATAGAATGCACCCTCTCTAATCCGGCACACCCTAGTGAAACGAAAGAAAAACTGCCGGATTAGAGAGGGACGACTGTATGGATATTTCAAAACTTCACGAGAAAAACGGCAAAAATTTGCCTGTTTCACACCGTTTGACCTTAATTAAAATTTTTAGCCAGCCTAAATGAAGTATTTCTTCAGAAATTATTTGAATATATGCATTCCGTGCAGAAATAGATATAAACAGTAACAAATCATGTGTTATAAATTCAGAATGGTTTGCTCATTAAATTAAAATTTCTAAATTGGTCCTGAAATTGTTGTTTGTAACTTTCTTATGACTGCAGCACAATTTCACACTTTGAAACTTAAACATAATTCCACTACAAATATGTGATGTATGCTGCCATAATTGGAAGGTAAGCGTTTAGTTGTAGAAGACGGAAGGAAGAAAGAATGTTTAAGGAAATGATTTTCTGGCTTCTCACGATAGTTTGTTAACGCGGCTGCATCCTTTGTGCAAGATTTGGGTGGCCTTGTGGTTGTAATGCCATTCTGCTCCCGTATCTTATTCCCACGTAAACTTTACCGAACAAAAATAAAAGAAAAAGTAGGCTTCTCTTTTGTATAGGCTTGTTGTAATTGATGAATACCAAAAGAACTAAAGCTGCTTCTTTCAATATTGTCTGTTTAAAAGCTACGGATGGACAGGTTCAGAGATAATTTTAGGTTAGGCTATATTGCGGCGTATTTATAAAAAGATGTCTAAAAAGAAGTCTAACGGAACGTCAAATTTCCCTCATATCGTAAATCCGTTCAAATATTTTATGACATTAGCAGGATAATAATAGCATTAACTATAAGTTACTCTTCAGTCTTCTGTACTCAGAAAATTTAAAGGCTATTCATTCTAACGTTGAAATTTTAAGCGTATTCATGTCGAAACTGTCTACAGACGACATATTAGCTGGCTCCTCATTAATAATTTTGGCACTAATTTGCCTTTTCGCATATTTAGTCGAATTTTTGGCTATTATTAAAGCGCAACTTTTGCAACGCTTTGCGGGATTTCGGTTTATTTTGGCAGCGAATTTAGCGGATATTATAAGCCTTTTGTTTTATGGAATTTGGGCGGGACTGGTGATCTTGACGAAAAATGTCCTGCTGCCGTTAGAATGGAAGGATTGGCTTTCAGTTATCATGGATACAACTTGGTAAGCAAGGTGGTCTGAAGAGGAACTCTCAAGTATTCCCTGAGGGCGTTCTCCCTGGGGAAATATATTATAAGGCAAAATACTGTCTCCATCTTTAGGTTTGTCATGTATTACATGAATGTCGTGTTAGCCTTTACTCGCCTAATGTGTGTTGCGCGCCCGTCAAAATTTCGCGAAATGGGCTCTACGTCTTGCTACGGAATTTGTTTTGCGACGTGGTTCATCAGCTTTCTTCAAACTCTTTTTCTGCATTCGACGGAATGGTAACCGTATATTTTATTAATACATCATTACAGGATTTTATTTATTTTTTCTTATCTCAGTTACTATAATTAAAAAATCAGCCTAATGGCTTAATTTAAAATAAAAAATCAAAGTAAATATCTCGGAAAACCTTACAGCACTTTGACTTTTAGAATAGCTGCCATAAATTTGACCTTGCAAATTGTTGTATGCCAAACTATCATGGCAAGACTGTGCAGAGAACGATATATGCTAAGAAAACAATTAACAAATTGGCCGTTGGCTAATAAATTCCTTTCATAAATTTTTGTCGACAAAATAGCGGAAAAGTGGATAATTGCAAAACGTATTCTTTTAATAATGATTGCTAGCGATATATTATTATGGTGAATTAATTATAGGTACACCGTGCTTTGGTATGACCCATGCTGCTATGGTTTAGCTGGTGACATTTACAAAAACAATAGTGAGGGAACCGCAACATTGTTTAACATCCTAGCTGCTGTGGTCATTCCTATCTGTATCGGGTGTTATGTAATAGCAGTGGGATTGCTTGTTGCCAATCGAAGAACGTACAAAAAACAGCTCGTACCTTTTGGGATGTTTGATCGTATTTTTTGCTCCAAACCAAAAGTCATTGCAAAAAAGCAATACAATGCCTTCCTAAAGCAACATCAAGAAATGTCCTCCACAGAAGTTCGCTTGATTCTGCCGTGTTTCCTCAGCTCTGTAAGTCTTATTCAACCGGGTGAAATCTAGAAACTGCGGAGTTTTTACGTGTTAATTACCATAGCTAATTGCTAATTAAATCCATTTCTTATTTTACCGAAAAAATTCCGTTTATTGTATAACTTTGTGTTAAGTGAGTAATATGCAGAAAGAATAAACGAAAATGTAATTTGGCGCTATGGGTCCATTTTATGAAAAGTGGCTGCTTTTTGACTTAATAGGAGAAGCATGTTATTACATGCAAAAATACAAATAATGTTATAAAGTAAATTAAAGGGAAAGAGGGAAGGAAAGTGATTTTGTTAACGACAAAAACGGCATTTTTCGAACTAAAGCACCCCGGCGCTGATTTTTTGTGCCCAGCGATTTTCTAATCATCTTATTTTCTACTGACCAGGGATTTGTTAAAATTTATAAAGCTTCCTAGGAAGAACCGAATCGTTGATTCAGCGCATCATCTCATTTGAAACAACAGCCCATGTTTTTAGAGAATAAAAACAAATTCAACATTACAATTCAGGTTCTTTTGCTAGCTATTCAAATGATTATGCAATTTACTTTTTGGAGAAATTGGACTGGCTTCATTCTAATGGTTCTGTATTGTATACTTTGTGGATCGCCTCCATTGCTCCGAATTGCATTCAGTCGACGTTTGAGGAGCAAAATCACAAACATATTCTTACCTGAGAAGAGCGGTGCTGTTTTTTCTATCACCCAAAGGCATGGAAGTAAAATGTGAGAAAGAATTATTTGATTTACCAGTTTATATTCGACTATAGTACGACTATACTACAGTAACACTCTCTATAACGACCATCTATAACGACACTTCCTATTAAGCATTGTTATTGACGGGTTTTACTGTATTTGCTTAATGTATACTGTTTGTTATCTAGGTCTAACAAATATAATGTTATGGAATAAAACTTGTAGCTTTTTGACTAAAAAAGCTACCTAAAAAAACTTCTCGCCAGCGTTAAAAGTTTAGAACTGCCTAAACGTTACAAAAAGACGAAGAAACTTAGGGAGGTAAAGTAACGACTAAATTTAAAGATGAACAAGGTAAGACGGCTATTTACGAGAAACTTTTAATCCCCCAAACAAGAAAGTTAGAAACCTCGATCCATGGACTTTTCACCTGGCTCATGGATTTTTGGCTCCGGGGCTTCTACTCGGTGAGATAAGACCCCCCGAGAAAAAAAATTTTGAAATTCGCACGTTGGACCCCTGTTTTTGCCCCCTCAAAGTCAGGCCACGCCCACTTTTTCGTGTATGTATGCCACAATTGTTTAGAAATATCCAGCAAGCGCCCAGAGGCGTGTGATACGTCAAACGATTCCTCTCGATGAGCCTGGGTGGGATAAATTGAAATTTTCGAGATCTAACGACGGAATTCGGAGTTATGAGCCCTCAGGGCATTTGTCGGGATCTGGTCGGGATTGGGCTTTCCTGACCACCTCCAGAGGCGAGTGAGGTGTCAAACGTTAGCTCTCGGTGAGACTAAGCGAATGGCACTGAAATTTTTAAGGTCGGACCACACACGTTGATGAAATTTGTCATTTGTCGGGATTTTCGGTTCCTGACCACCTCCAAAGGCGAGTGAGGTGTCAAATGACAGCTCTGTGCGAGACAAAACGAATGGCACTGAAATTTTTGAGATCGGACCACACACGATAGTTTTTTGCCCTGAGGGCATTTAGCCGTTTTTTGACGTTTGTGGTCGGGCGCGGAGCGCCCGACCTTCCCCTTGGAATGTGAGGGTACTTAGAACATAGGCATATCTGTATTATACCCTTTAAAAGCTATCCCGTTTTCTAGACGGCCGAAGGCCGAGTTCTTTTCGCGTAGCGAATACCAAAAATTGTTATCCATATTGACCCAATTAAAATTTATTGACCAACGAATTCAATCTGAACCACGAATATAGACTCCCGACAGCTAGCCGATCTTTGATCGGCTAGTTTATTTTATATAAACGAGAGTTATGTAAAGCTATATATTCATCTAATCTAATTCTTTAAGTCTCATTTTTCCCTGGGTAAATGTAAACTAGTTTATATAACGTTTGCCTACTGTAAAAAACTACAATGTGTGTGAGAAGTTGACATGCGTAGCAAGACTAATTAGGAGTAAATTAGCTCTGGGTACATCTTCATAGGAGAAAATATACATTCAGAATAAACACGGGTTCTCTAATTTTAGGGAGTTTTTGTAGTTTGCCTTAGGTTTCAATTCTAATAGCATAGCAAAGGCGTATGTTAACAATGTATGCTAAATTAATTCGAACGACAATCTTCAACGAAATGAAATCTTATACGATCTTATATGACATTATGTCTTTAGGGATACTGATGAGAAGCAGAAGACTAAATTTTGATGAGCTTTGACAATACACAAATCAAGGATGAGTGTCTGTAAGAATGATTAGCATGTACATGTAATATGCATAAATATTTTATAAAAATAAAAGTTATTAAATAAACATGTTTACTTATGAAGTTTTAAACGGCTTTAAAATTTAGCAACAATTTTCTTTGTTTTCAGTACATTTTCAATTTTTGTTCTTTTGTCATTATCGGAGGTCAGTGGATTTCCCGTCAGGTGAATTTGTTTGAGAGAGGTCAAAGATGAGCAAATTGTTTCCGCATCAATATCTGAATGTTGTATATGAAATGTGTACAATCCGCTACTGGGCCAAAGACTCTTATCGAGGGAATTTTTAGTCCCGTTACCATAATTTAGAAAGTATTTGAATCACCGTAAAACACTAAAAATGAATTATAGGATAATTTTCATTACATAAAATTTAACGTGAATTATGTTGCGCAATAAAAGACAAATTATTTAATTAACTTAATTAAGTTAATAAAAGACAAGTTATGAAAACCGAGTATAAAATATTAATTTTATGACTTTTGAAATTAATTGCTGGTATAGA
>JAKKPZ010000621.1:0-23614 GCA_022814885.1 Ditylenchus destructor | reverse complement strand
CGTATAATTTTTATGATTTCTTTCCCGTAATAAGTTTTTCAAAGGTTTTTATTAATTTGAAACAACCATTCGAGAGCCGAAGGCCTGAGTAATTGCCAAAAAATTGTTAATTTTTTTCAATATTTAGACCAGCTTCGACCTTTTGTTATCCACGCACCCTACAGTTTAACTGTATTTTACAAAATTTGGCTGAAATGCCTTTTTCAACTTAAATGTTGGTGTTAAATTAGCTTGCATTTTTAGATAAATTTAATAACAATAAGAATTCAAGTTTTCATTTTTATTAAGAAATTTGTATCAAATTTGATGAAATAGTTCCAACCTTTTATTTTAGTTAATAAAACCGGTAAACGGGTTTGCATATAATTTCATCAACCCAAAACTATCTCACTTGCGTTTATTATTTTAAAGGGAAAGTGTCTCTTCATTCTCTATTTATTGATCCATAATTCGCCTAACAGCGAATTCACTAATTTGTTTCGTAAGCTCTATCGTTGGTTTGTTTCTCTGTCTCTCTGTCATGCTAGCAAGCACGGTTGGATCGGGGCAGGACTGTTTATCAAAGTAGCGGCCCAGAAAACGTTGTGTGCTTGTATTTGCTTGGCCCCCAAACTGTTTTGCATATAACTTTCCGACTGCACCAAAACTCCATTACCATTTTTATTACGAAATATTTTCTTTGCATATCATTTTGCCGACAACCCCAAAACTCTCTTTTATTACGAATCACATTTTAATGCTGAACGGATTACTGCCTATTCCGATTTCATTGACGACCATTATTCGCCCTATAGCATATGCATAAATTAATCACTACAACTAAGATTTTTAAATATTTTGGTGCTCTACCCAAAATTTTGGTTTGTTTCTTTGCCCGGCCTGTCAGTTAGGCAACGCCGCCTGTCAGGCGATTGGATAGTGGGCTATTTACCCAAACTAACGGTTTATAAATATGTTTTCCATATAACTTTCTGGCTGCACTAACACTCCATTAGAAAATGCTAATGGTTGTTTCTTTGCTGCTCTGCCAGGCCCGTCAGTCAGACAACGTCGACCGGCCGATTGTATAGTGCTGGGCCTGTTTTGCGCAAACTAGCGCCCATAAATCTGCTTTCCATATAATTTCATACTGCATCAAATCTAGGGACCTAGCCTTCTGCACCAAAACTCCACTATAGGTTGCTTTTCAAAGCTGGACGGACTGCCTAACAGAATATATTGACCCAATTCACATTTTGCCCCATCACTTTTCAGTATCCACGTCTTGTTATTTTTTCGTAATTTCTCTTTATTATATGCAATTAAATAGAAAATTCCATGCTCGTTTAGTTGTACTATACAAAAGTTATCTTATTTTTTATCATTAATTATGGTATTTACCTGCTAAGATTTTAGCTCTTCTGTGCTTTTGATTTGACTTATGCGGCTCCCTATGATCAATAGTCCTAAAATTAATTAAGACTTTCTGAGACGGCGTTTTCGGGCGAGCTGCGAACTTTCTCAAGTATTTCAATAAATAAATTCGATTGAAATTCGAGCGAAATTTTATAGATATTTTTATTGGATATCGGTTTCTAATTTAGCGCATTTAGTGACCAATGGCGGAAATGCAATCAGTTTCAAACGGGCTCGAAATGCTCTCTATCTCATCAAATCGCCGGGCAAAAATTGAAATGCCAAATGAAGTCTGGCTAGATGTCTGCTCATTCAAAGATCCCCTTTCTGTGGATTCTATGCATTTGGTCAATCGCCATTTTCATAATTTAATCACGGTAAATTCATCACGCCTTCCAGAGAAATGTATCTGCAATGTTGATTGTTGCTGGAACGAAGTTACACTCAATGCAAAAGGCGCTGGCGACTTCATATCAAACGTATCCATCAAAGTCAATGAGAACAATCCCGTCGAATACGTCAATGCTCTAAAGCAGTTGTGGGAGAAGTTTGGCAAATATTGCATCGATCACGTTTCTCTTTGTTTTTCGTCTTTGGCGGTTTTGCAGGTTTGTATATTTGGTTTTCTTTTCTGCATATTATGAACCCGGTATTATTTTAAAACAAGAAGTTGTATACCCCCAACCTTTTTCACCCTTAAGAAATTAGTATCTAAACCCTTATAGTAATCTAAGCAAATTACTATAAGGGTGACATTATCTGGGTCGAAAACGGCCCGGAAGAGGTCTAAACGTCAGTGGACACACTGGCTTTTTAGTGTAGTACCATTTTCGTACATAACTTCTAACTAAATTTATTTAGCCTGAAAATTCATCCTTAACTTTTAAGATATATTATATTCGTAGCTACTAAAGTAGTAGTAGTAGACTGGTAGAAAAGCATTTTTACAAAGTTAGAACAATTTAGCTAGCAAATACAATAATTTAGCTATCTCGAAACACAAAATGTTTCCTTCTAAATTTACTTTTAGTTTTTTCGAACATTGAAAATATCTATTGTGGATATGCATTTTTAACAGAAATTTCCTATCGAAAGCCAAAAAAATATAGAGTCGAGTCGAATTTTAACTGCAGAAATGATGCCATTTGTGATTTTATCAAGAATGTAGTACTTTTCTAAAACAAAAATCGTACTTTGACTGAATTATTTCAGTTCCTATGTTTCATATTTTAGGAAATGTCGAAAGCTTTTCCAAAGCTGCAAATGGCTCGCTCGCTGGGAATCTACAACAGAAAGCGAGATTATGGTGCCATTCTTAGTATTATTATTATTCTTAATTTTAATTGGCATATGACCGGAATGCTGCGCAATGCCCGCCTTCGAGCCATTCCTCATTTTAGCCTCAAATTTGTCGACGACTATGAAGAATATGTACGCCGCCCATTGCGAATGCCCTCTGACGAGGACTTGATGGATTTTTGCTTTGACTTTAGTCAAATGGGAAAAGAAGAGCCGAAAGATCTCAAACTTGAGTGTTATGTGTCGGACGAATTCTTTTCTCTACTCATTAAGGTGAGTCTAGATTTTTTTAATTTTTCCATTGCTTTTGTAAACTTTTGACTTATTCGCCATTTAGCGTAAAATCTGAAGTCCTGTAATAAAACCAGTGACAGAATGGTAGCTTGTTCTGCTTTACTTTTGCAAAATTACATGTAAAGGTTCATGTTCGGAGTGTTTGCTTACTTAACAGCATTTGGGCATGAGATGAAATATGTGACGATACTTGGCGTTCGGCGCCGCTCACCCAGCAATGTTTTCCTCCCTGACTGGTTCCCCCTCAAATTTCAATGGACATTTGGGGGAACCGTCTAATAGGAAACGTCGCTGGGGGAGACCGTCATGGGAACGCCTAGCTGCTACGATATTGTTTTTTACAAATTTTTTGTTTCTAAATAGGCAATAAAATTCCGGTATAACTGGCTAAAAATAAAAAAGATTGAATGTATTGTTAATATAGTGATTTTAAAATAAAGCATTTAGCGTTTTCTGGCTGTGGATAGAAATCTGACAATCGAGCTGCGTCCTGAGCGAAGCAACTTGTATTATTCATACTTCGACGGCGATGCTAACAAGAGACCTGACTGCGACGACGTCTATCGACCTCCGCGATTCAACTCTGACGGTTACGAAGAGACGCAGCTTACCAAGAAAAAGTACTCAAATAATGATGAAGTGGACTTGACTTATTATTACAAAGTGATTGGCACTACGGAGGTGCAAATATTCAGCCACCGCTGGCGCTTTTTTATCACGAATGATGCGCAGAAGGCAGATGAAATGTTTAAACGTTCAACGGATAGCAAAAATTAATTGCGATATAAAATGGCGTAGATAAGAGTTCCGCGTAGGCAAATGGCGATTTGAATTTGCGCCAAATCATAATTGCATGCCAAAGGGGTTAAAAGGGGTCGCTGGGATTACTCGGCAGGGGGTCTCCTGTAGAGATTGGTAAAAAAAATTGAGTGGGGCCTTATTAGAGTAAAAATTTTCACAGTCAACACTTTTCCATATTAGAGGAGGCTCTTTTCCTGATGCTGAACAGAGAGAGAGATAGAGAGAGATATATATAGAGAGAGAGTTTTAACCCCTTTGGCATGCAATTATGATTTGGCGCAAATTCAAATCGCCATTTGCCTACGCGGAACTCTTATCTAAGCCATTTTATATTTTGTTTTCAGAGTTCATTTATATTAAATTGCGTAAGCCTTTGTTATTGGTCTGAGTGTTGTATTTCACTTCTTCCAAAAGCAATTCGAAAAGACGAATATAATGAGAAACTTTTAAATCACCCCAAAACGGCTGTCACTCCTCCGACGCATCATAATTCAAGCTTACGTAATTTGTGAATGAACTGTTGCGTTACACAGTTATTGAGTTTATAATTGTCGCATATTCACTTTTATGTTAAATTGAATGATTGTTATATGCAAATAAAATTTTGATTTACAGCCAACTTTCCATTGCAAATTGAAAGGGAATGAATTAAAATGATTTTATTTCCATGATACACAATGGTACTCCAAATTCAGTATGTCAAAGTAAATTTTAGGCAAGAATTAATTTCCTTTAAAGCAAATTTCAGGTTGGAAAAAGTTCGGGAAAAATAAGCCCTGAAATATACTGCGCACTACGAGTTCGGAACAGTGAAACATATTAATAAAATTACAAATAGGCTTACTTAATGGAGGGCACCGATATCGCTTTCAATTATATTTTCTTTTATAGTCGCAGTTTTCTTCTGGATAGCTTCTGGTGACGGCTTTCTTGGATTAAATTTTGTTTGTTATGACCACGGCTGCATCTGTTGTTGCTTGAATAGTCGCTTGAATGGCGGAGGTATGTCATTTTCTGAATTCGTGGAAACTGATCGAAATAATTCTTCTAGTGATGTAATTTTATCTTCTTTAAAAAGTCCAGTAAATCTCTAAGAGTAATTGCAAGGTAACATGATAATTTTTAAACATAAGAATCAAAATATTTGAAAAAATATTGTAGTCGGGCATCTAAAATGTATTTTAATCTCGCCCATATAACCATATATATATATAAAAAACAAGTAGCGTTATTATGAGATATCAATTTGAGATTGCAGTGCAAAATTCTTTAACTTCATTAGCTTACAATCACCGGTTTCGATTTTCGCAGAATATTTGATAAATTGCTTTCAATAATTTTCTTACTCTTGATAGCTTCACGCTTGTAGGTATCCTCCAGTTTTTGTTATGTTGTGCACGATAATAATTGTATTGCTTCCATATGCTTGTCTCAAATTACAAATTTTGGATTTTGAATCACAATTTACACCTGAAAACCTTTTCTTGTGCTTGTGCTAAGACACACTTTAAATCGGATCGCCAGATAGTGTTACTGATAGAACAAACACTGCGTTATAGAAAAGGATCATATCGATGGTGTTATTAAATTCCGAATGTGAAACAAGCACCGTTTTCAATTTAAACTTTTCACAAAATAATCTCCATAAATTATTTTTATGCGTGCATGAATTATTTTATATTTATTATAGTATTAGGATTGGCGTGACATTTTTTCTTCGGGCTCTAAATCGAGTTTTTAGAGCTTATAGAGCCCGGGTTTTTTTCTTACGGACTAAGTCGGCCATAAGGAAGTCCGATCGCCGGTTTTTAGACCGGTTTGAGATCTACATTTAGACAAATTTAGTCAAAAGTGTATTTCTGAGGCATTTTTGAGGGCCCTCTCCGTCCGTCCCCACTTTTTTGACTACAAACTACAACTTTTTCTCCGTCCGTCCCCCTTTTTTGAGGGGCCGCGCAGGGTTTAAGACCAAAACTTAGACAAATATAGACAAAAGTGACTTTTGAGTGCATTTTTCTCCGTCCGTCCCCCTTTTTTGAGTATGCTGTTTTTAGGGTAACTTTTTGCGGGGAATCCGAATTTGAGGTCAGAATTTAGCTAAAGTGTATTTAAATTTAGACAAAATTTAGACCAAAATATACTGTCGACCGCACGCTAACCATTTTTAGACTCCCGAAGAAATAGAAGTCTGCGCCCGGCCGAACGCCGCGAGGGCGGGCGCAGCCGAGCGAGGCCGCAGGGCCGAGGTAAGGGGCGCTGGGCATACTGATACACCCGAGGCATACTGATACAGCCGAGGGCATACTGATGGCGGTGCGCGAAGCGCCGCAGATGGACGCTACCCGCGAAACTAGCTTGGGAGAGCCGCGAAGCGGCTCTCCCAAGCTAGTGCAAGCATTAATAAATAAGCACCAACAAACTGTCCATTCGTCACTCATCTTTACATTTCCTTCACAATGGAACGATTGCTTTTATATTATGTGATAATTACTGCTTTCACGTACCTTGTATCTGGATTCGATGAAATGAATGAATACAGTTTTATCAACTATAAGGACAAAGAGGACAAAAAGAAAAGCTATTGCACCCCCTGCAAAATATTCATGGAAGTGGTTTGCGCTCCACCTGATACTGAATATGCACCAAAATGTATACTTTTTACATTCATCCCTGACAATGTAAGTTTCATTTAATACATTTACTTTATCAAAAACGTAATTCCCCATTAGTTCTCAAGATTTTACGTTAATATTCGATACTGGCTTCCTGAAAGTTTAGCTTGTGTCGGGAGGCACCAAGCCTAAAAATTTGGCACTGATCCAATCAAGAGCAAATATCCGTTTCTGGATTCTAATAATACATTCTGTGTCCAATATTTGTTTACTCACATTTTTTGCAGGCGTTGAAATAATCGGTCGTAAATAATTACAAATTCTGTAAGCATTATAATATACACACATTATAAACATACATACATACAACATCGGCAATCAAGGTCGTAAAGCATATTAGTATTAGTATTATATTTTAGATGATATGCTTTGTCATTGGAAGCTTCAATGATGGATTGTGCTGGGCATTGACGGATGAAACTAAGCAAAAAGGTATTGAAATGGTTTGGGAGAAAAAGGCAACGGCTGAGAAATTGTGCGAAAAAATTGAAATGTGTGAACCAGATAACACAAAGATGAGAACTAATTTCAGTAGCAAATTGCTATTGTTGTTTATTCTCCGGAAAGGGTTTATAACATTTATAACTAGAGACTTGTAGCTTTGATATTAGCACAAAATTATTTATAGTTTAAGTAAAATAAAAAACTTTATGCGGTGGTGTAGTTGAAAAAAAAGTCGAAAAAAAGTTCACATGGTGAGAATTTAGTTTTGTATATTATCGGAAATTTTTTTCATTACTGTTATGTCTAAAATAGGAAATTCACCAATTTGAAATTAGAGAAGACGAATAGTACAGCTTTATGAAACATTTATGGTATACCAATGCTGCTATGCATACTAATGCCATTACTAAAGCTTCTAACTAAAATGTTCATTCTGAACTTCCAATGGGGAAGGGGTAAATTGGAAAAGGTGGCTCCTTATTTGAGAAAATTAATAGAAAATGGGAATTTACGCGCTATCGTGTATATTTTTTATTATTTAGCATAGTTATGTCGCAAATCAAGGTCCTGCTGTCATGGAAATGTTCAATGAAGAGCTTTCTCCCGAGGAATACAACAAATTTATCGCTCGCAACGGATACTCGAAACTGATGCCACTCGATGGTCATATTACCGGGAATGAAAGCACGGAAAACGATCGCGACATTTATGAGTTTGGAGCCAATATTTTTCAAGGTATGTCAATTTTTAAACTTGAACAGTGTTTGATTCCAAATTAATGCAATTTTTCCAATTTTAGATCAAAATAAGTATCCTGACATCGCCAAGACCGTATTCTATGCAGATGTAGAACTCAAAGATGAAACTTGGCCTTTATTTCAACATTTCTTCCGTCTCCTCATGGATCCGTTCATCTACATTCGCTCTCTGATATTGTACTCTCCAAAAGATGTTTTCACCTTGTTGGCAGGAGCAATGAACCCAGATCGTGACCGATTGCAATGTAAACGCCTGAACATTCGTTTAAATGGCGACACTAAGAAATTCGTTGTTTGGATAAAGAATCATGTGCGCTGTAACAAATGTGAAATTTACCTCGATATAGATTCGAATTATGATGAAGAGATGCTCGATTTCTTTATGACCGGAGCGCCTTGTACATCCGCAATTTATGTTGGAAGATATGACCTTTCAAAAGTCATCGTCGATTTGGTGCAGGTAGGTAATGATTTTTAACATTTTATTGCTAGATGTTTCCACCTTGACTATCATTTTACATCTTTTCGAAACGTTGAATTATGACCGAAAATAGTTTGGGTTAAATACATTCATTCCAGTTTGACTATCGTTTTCAAATTTTAGCAAAATATTGAAAAATACACCTAAAATTTGGTGAAAAACTCAAAAAAATTCAAATTCTTTTCTAAAAAATTCTAATGCAGGGTATACGGTATGTTAATCATGCATCCATGACCAGTTTAGGCGCCGACAAAATCTAAATTATCACTCCCCCAACTATCCCCCCCCCCAACTGGGGTGATGTCGATCGAAAGCCACAGTCCAACGTTCTACCTTGGTTTCCAACGTTCCATTTTGGTCTTTTCTACAATATACTGACTTGCTTCAACCGACGCGAACTCTGGCACCTCCGCTATGTAAATCCACCACAATAATGTGATCGAGAGTAAATTCGGCATCACTCCTCCTTATTTGGTGTCTAAGGAGCAGCGTTTAAGCAAGTCGTGCTGGAGATGGTGGCCTCCTTTAGGCGAGACAATCGAGGAAATGCCCTTCGATGTGCGCGAGCAGTTGCCAGTCTCAAAGTTTGTTCGCTTCAAGTCATCCGAGTTGCTGGTCTACAATCCAATTGAGAGCAACATCGACGTCCTATCGATAAGTCATGTATGGGAAAATCAGAAGCTTACTTTGACTTGCGCTCCAAACTTCGTTTGGAATGAGGAATGGGCTTGGATGGCCGCTAAAGCTAAATATTTGAAGGTTCTAAATGGACAAGGCTCAATCTCTTATCTCACCCAGCTCACTTCAGGCAATTGTATACGCTTTTAAGCGTATACAATATAAATAAGCGTATAAATATCTCTACTAGTGACGACGCCGCGGCCTACGCCGCGTCCGTGGGGTCCTCATAATGTACACAATTATTCTAAATCCGGGCGGCGCGGCTACTCGTCGCGCCGCCTATGGACTTAAGTTTTTATGAGCAAGAGTCAGATTTTCAAAAAAATTTGAGTCAGACTGACATCAAACTCTACTATTTTTAAACCACAGATAGCATGCAACTTTTCAGAAAGCAAAAAAGATGAAAACTGATTTACTTTTTAATCTCCGTTATCACTGTATTGATACACATCGGCGCCAAGTGTCTCAAAAAGCGTCCCAGCCGTTTTCAGCCAAAAATAAAGTTGTGTGATGTCAAGGATTTTTTTTGCCAGGAAGCAAGTTCAGGTGTTGCTCTATCATACCTGGTGAGTGAAATATTCGTCCCTACGTTTTAAATTAAAATCTGGGGCTTCAAAGTTGGTACACTTTGCATTTTTCAGTGTTAAATGGGTCAACTTTGAGACCCCAGATTTTAATTTAAAACGTAGGGATGAATATTTCACTTGTACAGTATGATCGAGCAACACCTCAAATTTTACTTTTTCGTAAAATTTCAAACATCTCACACAGATTTTGCTCATTATGAAATTTTTTCGGTTTTTTTGCCCAAAAATGTCAATTTTTGTGTATTTTGGAGAAAATGCGAATTAGTACGTCTGAAATCGACTGGGATTTTTGGTGGTTACCCTATTTCGGATATGATGGAAATTCTAAGCTCTCTCTAAAATATTGGGTTCGTTTATAGGCCAGTTCAAAGAAGCGTTTTTCTATTTTCTCAATTTTTGAATGTCCTTTTTAAAATGAGGGTTCCATATTGGAGAGGCAAATTCTAAGATCGGTCTAACGTATGTTGTAAACATGTTAACTAAGAATTTTGGGTCACTAGATTTAAGTCCTTTTGAGAGAGCGAAAGAAGCCTTTTGGGCTTTTCGACAAATAATCTCTATGTGTTCTCCTAATTTAAGGGTTAGCTGAAAAATAAACACCTAAGTCTCGTACTGTGGTACTAGGATTTACACAAGGAATTTGGACCAAGGACGGATCCTTGTGGAACACCGTTTGTTTGAGATAGTTCTTGCGAAAAAGATGATCCAACCCTGACTTTGAGTAATCTATCCGATAGATAATTTTGTATCCAACTTAAAAGTGGGCCCTTGATGCCCATAGATTCTAATTTGCGAATTAAACGGATCTAATTTGCGAATTTTTATTATCGGAGGCGATTTGCATCATAGTTTGCATCCCATAGTTTGCATCCCATAGTTTGCATCATGTTGTCCTCGATAGCGTATATTGTAGGAGCATCAGGGTCTTTATTGAAGGCATGCGCATCGTATTGCATGACCGCTCCATAATCGTACTTGATTCCTTGATTGTCGTTTGTGGTCGGACTTTGGCCTTTGAAATTTCCCGTTTTGTTAACTGGAACTTGCTCTACATTATCGAAGTCCACGGTGACAAAGGAGCCGCGGTCGTGACGACTCATAGTGTGCCAGGAGCCGAGACTGTGCGCGATCTCGTGCGCAATTGTCCCCATTCTGACGCAGCCGTCGCCAATCAACACCTCCTGATTGTATTGATCCATCTGCGCACCTACAGGTGACGAGCAGGTGTTTGTACTGTTTTTAAAAGTTATGATCGGGTGGTACCAGGATTGGTCTTCGGGACTCGTCTCTTCAAAGTAGAAACAGGTGTAGTGGATGGATCACTTTCAATGGATGAGTGGAATGCGTAGGGAACAATCTCGTTCTTGTCCCACTTGTTAGACGGGAATGTTGCAAAGTTCAAAGCTCCTCTTTTTGATCTTTTGCTCGGTCCAGGCTTCTCAGGATCTATTGGCTCCGGAGTAGTCGGATTCTCACCGGCTTCGGCAACATTGGCGACCAATTGCTGGGCTTGCTCCACCGATAGCACGATGTCTCCTTCGAACAGGTACTCACTGAGTTCTTCGCTTCTTTCGGGATTTGCGACAAGACTTTGCACTTTTCCCTTGCTTTTCAAAAGCGCTTTGATTTCTGCCGCCCGCATCCGGCTTTGCTTCCTGAGTTCCTCTCTGATCGGAACGTTTGCTCCGCTGCCACGTTCCACGTTCTTCTTATCCACTCTTTCGCGGTACTTGGCTAGTAATTTGCGCACTGTCTCGAGCTCATTTGCAACATTTTTGCCGTCTTTCCTGTCTCCTCTGTCGGATCTTTTGCTGTTCCCACGTAAGAGTTTATAGGCAGTTTCAGGATCGACGTGACGTGTTGGAGTGATGGTTTCCGTTACTTTTGTGATCGCTTTGGTCAATGACTCATCTTGGTCAAGAAGGAAATTGATGACCTTAGGCACGAATCCCGGAGGAGGTCCGGGAGGTCCGCCTGGTGCCGGTTGGGATTCTGCTTTTTTATTCTCAGGATCTCCGGGTTGAGGTTGTTTTGTTGTGGGTAAGCAGTGACACAGAGCAATTGTCGCCAAAACGTATGGGAAACAGTTCAGCAGCATATCTATAAAAATTTTATTATGGAAAAATGTTTTTACCAAGCCATTTTTGCAAATTTTTTTCAAATTTATCTTCAGGCATGTCCCAAAGTCAAAATTTTCGCAAAAAAATTTATACTTAAATTTTACTTTTAAAATTTGGTGAATTATTAAAGAAAGTTTTAGAAATAATAGAATTACCTTATTTATGGGAAGAGAGCGAAGCAAGCCAGACTGATAAAAATATTTGATATTTCTCGAATCTACCCCCACCTTTTATAGCGGAGAACATAGACAACCCCCTTTTCGTTTATTCAAATAAAAACATAAGCTGATTAAATTAAAAATTGTTTTGGCAGACTTTTCCGTAAACTTTGTTTTGGTACTTTTGATTGCGGACGCACTTTTGATTTCCCACGCACTCGCTCGACTACGCACTTCCTTTTTCAGCTTTGTTTGTTCAAGACTGTTATGTCTGTGACATCCGATGGGTACTTTGTCGAAAAATGATCTGTGACACAGCTTACGAAAAATGAATGATAATCCTCTTTTTCGGCCGAATTCAAATTATTTACGTCCGTTGTCAAAGTTTGTTTTCAACATTTTTCTCCGGATGTTTGTCCCCGCATGGATTTCCATTCTAATGAAGTTTTGATTTTCCAGGAAGTAAAGTCTCAGTGACACGTTTTCATTCCTTGTGATAGACAAAAAAGTGAAAATAAGTAAACAGATTTTTTTATTATATACAGTTCTATTGTCCAATCAATACTAAAATTAATTCTTCTTTAAATTCTTTACTCTAAAGTAGACTCTACTATATTGTGACGCAAATTATGGATCTTGTGAAACTTTTAGGTTGAAAACAAAACTGAGTCCACTTTTTTGGCAAGGTTTTTTTCTATTTCTTATTGACTTGCCTGCGCTTGTTCGGAATTCTATAGAAGCAAGAGGTGAATCACTGCTTCTGAATAACCGTCCTAGATGCATCTATGAGACAAGTATGAAATGGTTTATTTAAGCCCAGCAAATTGAAAATAAAATGAATGAAAACCGAGCGATAAAAAATTATATATTCGCTAAATCGTTAAAGCGTTCTCTCGAACAATTGCTGAATGTCTGGTCCGTTAATCGGCCGGGAAATTTGCAAATCCAGCACAAACCTTCGCTTGCCCCAAAGCTGTACCATGAACTGAAATTTGTGAAAATACTCTGCGTAAATACTTAATCGAAAAATGTTAATTACAGTAAACCTGTAATTACTCCTCCCGGGGATTAACTTTTCAAGCTACTAATTTCGAAGCCAATTTCAAAAACATTTTTCTCCGATTTTTGAAAGCGAAATATTTTTAAACTAAACATACGTAACCGGATGAGATCTACACGAATATGCACCTAGTTTTGGTTGAGGTGGCAGGCCGAGCGGGATCAAAGTTATTCATCACGTGAAAATCCATACAGGGGGTAGTATAATATACAGTATTAATTACAGGTATAAAGGTAAACTGTTAGAAGGCTTTTGGGAGTTTCAATAAGTTTTGCTGCTTTTCTTTCGCTCAAATCACAACTCAACGGAAAATAATGCATTTTTCATCTTAAGCAAGCTGATTTGTTATAAGATTGTTATCGTTAAAGGCGTAAGAGCGTACCTGCTGTAATTCGGAGCACGCCTCTACGCCGTCAATAGCCACAATCTTGTCGCCAACACGCAATTGCTTTGCTGCGATGCAATTTGGCTCCAGCCAGGCTATTTGTCTATAGAGACTGTTCAAACCGAATCCGAAACGCTCATTTATGTCTTTTCTTTTCAAACGGATAAGCAGTGTCTCGCAACCCTCTTCAATAAGACTTGGTACCAACTTCGCTTTTGGTATCGGCGTTACAACATTTTCGAGTTCTCTGTTAACAGTAAGCTTCTTCTTTCCAGCTGGTTTCCTATATGCCGACTGTACTGGACGTTGTTGCCCTGAATAAATATCAATTGTTTCCAGATACCGTATTACCTGTAATTAACTTGACAAATTAACGCCCCGTGCGTTAATTTGTCAATGTCCCTCCAGAGGGGGCGTTAATTAGAGGGCGGCGTTAGTTTGAGGGAGCGCTAATTACAGGTAATACGGTAATCCTTAAAATAAACCACTTTAGAGAAAATCATATCAACCTAACGTATTTCCTCCAATAAGGACCCCGGAGCCCTTATTTTTCAATGTCCCTCTAAGGGACCCCTAATTTTTCAACCCTCGCCGGCGAAGGCCGAAAAAAGTGGTTTTTTGGGCAAAAACAACCGTTTTGTGACACTTTTTGGGCAAGGGGCCGTTATTATGAAGGGGGCCCGTATTGGAGGAAATGAGCTGAGATTTTGTGGGATTAAAACGTTTGGAGAAACAAGAATTTTTCCTCAGAAATTTTTTGAAATACAAGTTTTGAACGTCGAAGTACCCGTTAATTGGCCTCCTCTTCACAAATATTTTACGGATAGGGCAACCGCTAGAAAAATAAAAATAACCCAGGGGGATCTCTTTACCTCGTTGGCATGCGTTGATGTTCGTAAAGTTCAAGTAAACAAACATACTTTGAAAAACAAAGTATGAATACATTATAAAGTTGTTTATCTAAATCCTTTTATAACATTGACGTCATATACTTAATATAGAGTCAACCCTCACTTATCCTGAACCCTAAGGTCCTCCCCTTGGGGTGTAGGATAAGTGAGGGTTGACTGTATATATCTCCAACGGCAAAATTACGGTTGTTTGGACCCATACGTATTTTATTACAAATTATTTATGGTTACCCTTTCCCTGGTTAGTGGTAAGCTTGTGCTTTACAGTAAGCTTGTAATGAATATGAACATCAGAGGTCTCTATAGCAGGATTTAGGGCGTCAACAAAATGAACAATTGCTCCATGCATACTGCGTTCAAAGTGAAAGGCGATACTATTGTAATCCGAATACAAATTCTGACAGAGTTGTTCTTTTAGGAAATACGCAAGTACATTGTTGTTGAACAATTCCCTCTCCGTATATATGCTAAGTGTGAGCAAGTTAATCGTCTTATCGTTTGGCTGTAGGCTGAAATGGGAAAAGCCTTTATTTTTGACAGAAAGGATGATAAAAATTTTAATTTTATAAGTAGCGGCTAATTATAAGAAGCGACAGTTTGTCTCCTGGACAATTCGTCCCCGGGATAATTCGTCCCCCTTATGTAAAAAAGATGTCTAAAACGCACTAGAAAGCTAGAATACCGTAAATCCTCTAATTATATATATTTATTAGGTAACATTAAGTAGGTAAATAAACTAAAACAAATATTAGTTCCCCCTGGGGGAACTTATTGTTTCGTTATAGGTCTAAAGGGGGACTTATTGGAGGGGCGGACTAAATTGAGGGGGAAGTTATATTTTCGAGGAGTTTGCCTATGGCCAAAGTTGGCAAAATCCAGGATTTCCGGAAGCCATATCTGCAATCTTTGGCGGCGAGACCGGTACCAATCGACTCCTCTCACCGAGAGGAAGCGATTGACGTATCACAGGCCCGGGATCGAGCTGCGACGGGGAAGTTTCCTTTGTAAAAACCCCCAAAAATCGTGTTTTCTCAATTTTCGTGGTGGGACCACCTCAATTCTAACAGTGATATCCCCTAAAATCATGTATTTTGGGCGTACTTGCGAGTTTGGGGTGCGGGAAGTGGGAGACTCTAGATGCACTGCACTGACACAGTGCGCCTTAGAGGGACTCGACTATGCATAAGTTGTCTACTTTTATGAGTAATGCTTAACTTTAAAATTATCATAGAAATTTTTATGGCATTGTGTCTATAGACCATTTTTATAGATAATAACTGTAATTAATAATGTAAAACGGAAATCAACTCACACATAAAAGATTCCACCAAGCCTTTTTGGTCCATAAGTTAAAACAATAAATTTTGCAGTCTGCTCCAGACGTAGTGCCATCAGTTTGACAATAGCATTTTCAAGAATAGTTTTACGTGCAATATCATAAGGTACAAGTTTGGTGTCGGCGGATTTTCCCAAATTCAAATCCACAAATTTCCTCCCGTAAAACTGCATTCGGCATTTGACCATATTCTCACAAAAATAATCAATGTCGTCGGGATCGTTGTAGTCGAGAAACTGGATTGCAAAGTAGGTCTTGAAATGCTTAAAGTTGATAGCGGGTTCGTAAGAAGAAAAATTACAATCGTTTTTCTGAAATAACGGGCAAACTCATGGTAGTGTCCGATTATTTTTAAATAAATTTACTCAGTCCGTGATTTCAAATGAGAATATTCATCACAAAAATGTATTAGAATGGCACTTAAAAGGTACTTAAAGGGGGGAGTGAGCCGCCCTTGAATAGTCAGTGTTTAGAAGCTTTAGAAGTCGCCGTATTGCTTTATAGGAGAAAAATGGCACGTTTAAGCCATTCTGTTCAATAAATGCTTATGTTTGGATGTGTCAAAACTTTGCTACTCTGTTTAGACTAATATACCTGCTTGTTTATTTCTTCATTATAAGCATTCACGAGTTTTTCTTTCAATTCTTCTTTAGTTACATTTAATGCTATGTTTCCACAATGGAATATGGAGACCCAACCATGATCCTCGGAAACAACGACTAGCAACGCTCGGATATAATGGCTGAAAGAGAAAAATATTTGACGCGGGTGAATAAAAATGGACAAATTATGTGAATCTTTTCTCGTACTTCCCAATTTTTCCAAAAATTTGTTCAGTTATTGTAACACTTTTCCTGAACCATCAACATTTATTGTTTTACCGTTTTTCGGTATTTTTGTTCTTTGCCAAAATTTTCTTCAGATTTTGAAGAATTCTGTGATATTTACCTATTTTCTACTCTGTTGTCAGGGGACTTATTTTTATATCATTTCGCAAAGGAATTAATTCGAGAGGGGAAATTCTGTTTAATTTTGACAAATTTCAGTCCACATTTCTTATTTTTGTTGCAATTTTCTCATTTCCACGTATTCTCATTTTTGACTAATTTGAGAAATAGCAGCAGTAATGTTTCTTACCTAAAAGAGTAAGCTGACCGATGTCGAGATTTCAGCAAAGCTAAATTTGAATTCTCAGCTGACTCAGCGGCCGCTTTCTGCCAGTTGTGCTGGGGATCCACGGGAAATAGGCCTCCAGCTGAATATATTACTTTTTTTGGATGAATAGTGCAATTAAAAAAAAGAGTTATTATACCTTTAACTTAAACTTTGGATACTGGTTGTTTTAAACCCGAGCTTAAGCTATATACGAAGACATATGTATATGTAACCAAAAATCTATATGAATCAAACTAGGCTAGCTATAGCATACCATATTCACAGTTACCGTATCTCTGTAATTGCAGCCCCTGAAATTACCGCCCTTCTGTAATTATAGCTCCCTCAAACAGAATGCCAAACCTATTTCCGGATACCACCGATCAAAACTAACTGCGTATTCGTATAGATCTCGTCAACTGACATAAGAAAAACCCCAATGTCAAAACTTTGTCATTGAAAATATCGGAGAAAAATGACTTTGAAATTTGAAATTTAAAATTACAAATTTTTTGTATTTGAAAAATTTTCACCCCGGTGCTTCAATTTACAGGGAATACGATATTACACCCACCTCGGCCGTAACGACACTCGGTGGCGTTTATTTTTTAGATGAAAAATTCTAGAAGCTTCCAGAAGTGTTAGCTACCAGAAGGTAGCCAAGACCCAGAGCTATCTTCTGGTACCAAACACTTCTGGAAACTTTTAGAATTTTTTCATTTCAAAAATAAACGCAACCAATCGTCATGACGGGAAAGAAGGCTCTAATTATAGGGAACACGGCAGATAAAGTTTATGCTTTAACTAGGAGCATTCCTAAGATCATTCTCTTTTCAAAAGAAATATTAAAACAAGTACATAAGAATACCTGAATAAATAGTGGTCTCCTCGAAATGGTTGATCACCATGGCCCCATCGTGCAATGCGACACTTTTGTTTCGGAAAATATCTGTCATTCTCTGGGCCGAGTATGATTCATTCAAAATGGTACCACCGATCAAAAGGCTCTGCAGCGTTGAATTGGAATCCAATCGATAATTGATAATAACTGTGCCTCCGATTCGTTTCTTTCGAAGGTTAAATATTGCGTCAGGGAAATTAGTGAAGAAGTGCTCGCCATGAGTCGGTGTGTTTGGACGAGGTACACAAAAAGGAAGACACTTTATGGCGAGCATTTTGATCTAGAAAATATGTGCGCATTTTAAATATGATACCGTAAATTATCTAATTATACCATGCCAAATGCTCCAGATAATTCTGGATTAAAACCCTATCGGCAAAATAAACACCCTCTTAGAGGAACGTTAACGGGAAACTTGAAAACTACAAAACGTTTTACGTGCTTAAGAGCACGGAGGCCGTAGCCCGAAGGTAACTGGCACTGAGGTGGCACCCTTTGGCCTTCCTAATGAGTCCCGTAGGGACTCCCGCTTCACTTGCAATTAATATTGACTGATAATTCAACTACCTTAGAAGTTTACCTGATAAACTTAAACTCATAATCAAAATTCAATCAAAAACCACAGCTCGCCACAAAGAAAATCATTTTGCTCCCCCCCCGTTCAAGACTAAACTGATGCTCTCCAAAGATTGATCTCCCCATCTCCCATCCACATTTCGCCCTTTGTCCTCCCCAAGCTAACTGTTTTAGCTGGAACCAGTTAGCTGTGCTAACTGTGTTTCCCCGGTCGTTCAAAGACGAGCGACCCAGTGGTCCGATCATTCCATAACTGTTGCCACTGAGGCTACCTATCCCGAACTGTTGCCTTCCAATGGACGGTAGCACAGTTATATACAGGCCAGTCGTTGGACCAGCTTGGACCACCGGTTTTCCTTTTCATGGCGAATACCCTCTTAGTTCCCCTTGTGTCTCAAACTTTTGGTCCGGCATGCGCCCCCGCGCTAGGCACTTTCCAGCTTTTAGTTGCCACTTTACACAGTGGCAACTAAAAGCCTGAATTGTTTTTGGATAAGCCTTTTAGTGCCGGGGAAACTGAATGTTGTGATCAAAAAGATCCCGAATGGAATTTATTCTGAGTGATCTTTGAACACGAAGCAATTGAGAAATAAATGATGATTGATCCCCTAAATATACCTACAATTACGAGTTCGGCAAAATTATCCTGTAAAACAGGACAATCCTATAATGCAAGAAGATGCGTGGGAATTAATAGAGACGCATTTACCGCCTTGAGAGTATTTTGTAAGGTACTTTAAGACTCAATGGAGCAGATTAGCACCGGTATCGTGCAGATTTGGTGGAGCCCAGAACCGAACTCTGGCCTTTATTTAAAATACAAACTTAGCAGAACATACTGGGAGCTTCTGGCATGCGGCGCCAGAATTTTCGGAATACAAACCAATCAATCAAAAAGCCACTGAGTGAATTTCACTTTCCCAAACTAGAGCAAATATTTGTTTACGCAGACCATTTATTATTGCCACTTTTGTTTATTTTTCGCTCTCAAGCGATTTTTCTGTCCCTGACACAGTTTTTGTGATGAAACCTTTACAGAAAACTTTAGGTTTAAGCTTAGCTCAAGACTTGATTTAGGCTAGAGCTAAAACAGTTAGAAAGGCAGAAATCAATAGAGAAATAATGTAAACTAATTAGGATACAAATCAATAAAAAATTTCGACCGGATTTCTTTTATTTTGCGAAATTTCATATGTTGGAACCAGATGGCGAGCTGTTCAGTTTGTGTATGTCGAAATGTATAGCGAACTTTTTCGCATCCTCACCATGACTAAGATTTAGTTTACTTGAAAAATAGTTGACGAAATGTCATCCGTTAGCCTTTGTGAAACATCTATCGCCATTGACCTTTTAACCCTAGAAGGGCCGGTGCGCCCAAGTGCTTAAATCGACACAACTTTTTGTCCTCTACAAGAATATGGAAGAAAAAAATTTTGGTAACGGGAAATTTCGAAATCTGAGGCTGATTTCTAAATCACCTTTTTTCGAGAAAAAATGCGCGAGCAGGTCGGTTTTGACAGGTCATATCTATCTCCTCTACAACATACTTTTTACCGCAATTGTGCATATGGCTCTATCAAAAAGTTACGATCATTTTAGTGCGGCCATCTAGAGTTGGAGAAAATGTCTAAATTTTGAATTTCCCGCTATAACTCATTTTTCGTGGTGGGACAACGGGCCGAGAAGCAGATACGTACATAGCCCAGGACATGAACTTTCCAGCGATATATAACACTACTGTCCATATTAGCTAGAAAAAATAGATATGACCTGTCAAAACCGACCACCTCGCGCATTTTTTCTCGAAAAAAGGTGATGTAGAAATCAGCCTCAGATTTCGAAATTTCCCGTTACCAAAATTTTTTTCTTCCATATTCTTGTAGAGGACAAAAAGTTGTGTCGATTTAAGCACTTGGGCGCACCGGCCCTTCTAGGGTTAATCAAGCATGCACAAGTTAGTTGAGTTTGACATTCAGTGTTTTAAAATGCGCATTTTGAATGCACTAGAGAAATTTTTTCGGAAGAAATCTACTGTTGAATATCACTTATCCTAGGTGTATCACTCTAGTTTCTGGCATTGTGCCAATTTTTATAGCCAAGACCAGCTGGTTAGCTGGTTTTTTCTCAAAATGTTTTCAAACTGTTACAGCAAGTATAAAAAAGACCGAATTCATGAGCGCTGTCGAGCTGGCTATCCATGGGAATCTCACAGTCGGAGATATCATCGAGAGCAAAATTATTGTCCCACTCAAGAATGAAACTCAACTGTACTTTCTCAACAATACTTTCTATATTCCGCTAAGTACATTTAAATTAAAATTATTTGGTCCCTTACTAGACTATCAGTCTACATGTTTTCAGGATATCATTTCTGTATATTTTCCATGCAACCAGACGCAGACCTGTATTGATGATGCGACGAGACTTCATCTCTAGCGTCTCTCAATTTTTCATACTCGCTCAGTCAAGTACACATCAGCAATACAGACCTGCATTTGGTTGTCATTCTCTGTCATCTGAGGTGCAGCAGAGCCCCGCCCCCTCACATCCACTCTTACCTAAACCGCAGTGTCTCCGTTGCGTTCCCCCA
Organism: Ditylenchus destructor; assembly: GCA_022814885.1. Classification (NCBI taxonomy): domain Eukaryota; kingdom Metazoa; phylum Nematoda; class Chromadorea; order Rhabditida; family Anguinidae; genus Ditylenchus; species Ditylenchus destructor. Next base: position 3,010 of record JAKKPZ010000621.1, on the reverse strand, counting down.
ATTCAGACTCACCCCCGTCACAGTCCGAGCGTGTGATATACCAATCGCTTCCTCTCGGTGAGAGGAGTCGACTGATACCGATTTCGCCGGGCAGATCGGCGTTTTCCGGGATTTATGGGTTCCGGAAATATAGAAAATCCTGGATTTGGGGCGTGGTCCGCGGCGATAGCCGCGGGTTCTCCTTCCTTGTACACAGCTATTTCCCAACACTCAGGCGCATAAAACACTGTGAGTAGAACGAGCATGTCGATCTGCAAAACTCACGCAGAGCATTCACATGCATTTCATGGTCGATCATAAATCTGTCTAGGAAAAAGTGAGTCTGCCCGAACGAATAAAAAATTTATTCCGTGTTTATATTTACGTTTATTATTTTACAAAAACATTAAACAAAATTTTGCAATAATTCTGAAATATTTCACAAAACTATTCCATCAAATCACTTTACATTTGCAATGAGCGCACGGTTTTCGGGACTGTGTCAACTGTTTAAGATTGGATCTAATGAGCGATTTCATTTTTGTTTTCTTTGCCGGTTTCTTGATTCGTTTCGAAAGTTTTTCCGTTCTTTGATTGCTGCGACGGGGGTTTTCGAGGTGTAGATTTTCTGCGCCGGTAGTCCCGGTTCGACATTGGTATGACTGACTATCAAAGTTATGCGAAGCAGGATGTCCACCTTGGTTGTACTTTAAAAGGTAATCATTTGCGAGAGCAACGTTTATTTCCCAGGAAGGTGTGGTCATAGGCACAGGTGCAGAAGGACCAGTCGAAGCACTCAAAATTGTGGCTCCAGGCATGAATCTCGGCGGCAGTTGCATGTTTGGCAATTGAGTTGACACGGAATTCGGTGAGGACGAGGACTGGAAATTTGCTGTTGGCTGGAACTGTTGCAATAAGCTCAGGTGATGGTCGTACTGCACATTTGGTATGGCCTGCAGAGGTAACTCAGGGATCATTGGTTCAGGAAAGTAACGGAAACAATCTATTGGCATCCCTGCTGGAATGAAGCGATGTTTTGGTTCAGATTCGTTGCTGCCAATTAAAGGCAACGGTGTTAAGCCTGCAGTGGTGTAGCTCGGTATTAGATTGAATGGGAAGTTCAAGTGCGTGTTATTAAGGCTGCCTCTTAAATCCTTGAGTAACGCTTCAGGGCCGTTAGCTGTGGTTAAAGTGTCTGCCATACGCATTCGTGAATTGGCATCGAAAGTGGCATTTGTGACAGGTGGCATAACTTCGGGCTGTCCATTGTCTGAAACTCAAAAATTGTCAGACTACATGCGAAAGCATGTAATTTGTCCATTCATATTTATCAACTTGCAACGGCTTGTGCTTGTTAGATTCGTTCAAAACGGATTTCGGGACGTATGCGCTTGTGGCAAAATCAGGCTTGTGGCAAAATCTGAGCTTCGACCCAAAAAATTAGTGCTAGCAGCGTTTCGGTTCAAAAATGACATTTTTGGTGAGACATTAAGCCACAAAACTCTCACTTCAGATTCGTAATCAACCCCAAGGACGCTTAAAGTTTAATAAGGTCATTAAGTGCCCAAAAAGTGGTCATTTTTCGTAAAATTTGACCCATTGTACCATTTTTACTTTTATTTTTTTGTGAGTTGCAATCCAGCATTCCGATTGCTTCCCAATAGCATATATAAAAGTCGTCACCCGTTATCAAACAAAAATGCCGTATTTCTTGTAATCATTTCCGAAGCAATAATAAACTTTGCTTACTCGTTCGAGAAAGCTGCTGGATTTGCTGGAGAAGTTGCTCATTTTTCTGCTCCAAATTCTCCATATGAGCCACGGTCATTTCCAGAATATCCGCTTTCTCCAATTTCGTGCTAGAATAAGATGACATAATATGGTATATAATAAAAAGCTCTAGTAGGGAAAACCCCTGTCACCCCTGCCCAGTACCTACCGCGTGTATTACCAGTCAGTTCCCCCGGATTCCAATTGCATTATCTAGTAAAAACCTATTTTCCCAAAATTATTCATCATTTTTATATCCATTCGGCATTCTCTATCTACGATAATCGAAACGGTAAGGAAAAGTACCTTCTGTCTACATATTTATTGGTCAAGAGCCGCCTGAGTTTGTCGATACAGGAATTAACTCTCGCACTTCTTCGATTTTCTCCAAAACATTTCGCCTTATCGATTTGAGTTGTCTGAAAAAAGCTGTTAATAAGGTTTTTCAAAAATACGTCGTATTAATTTGAATACAAAAAAGTTTGTGCCCAAAAATATGAAATTCTTGAAAACTCTCAAAAAATTGTAATCTCGAAGTGTTAAGCCTTACTTTTAAGCGCTTCCCTCCCACTTCTTTCAAGCTCGATCTAGCACGTGCCAAAGTCAGTTCCCTCAGATTTACGTCGTGATTGTGCGCCTGGAGAGGCGAATGAGCATTGAATCTGAAAATATGCTCTTTGCAAAAATTTTTTAAATAATAGTGTTGTTTCTAGAAAAAAGACAACACAATATATCAGAGCGCAGAGAAATCATGTTACTTTACTAAGAAGCCAGTGTCCGTCCGTCCCTGCCTGGACTGCCGTTTAGACCCCTTCCACTGCTCATTTCCGGGCAAGTGATAGCTTAAAATGTTCGTACGGATGTGCTGATACCGATTTTCAAAAAATTTAGACAAAATATAGACAAAATTTTTTAGACCATTTTTTAGACAAAAATTTTTTTTCGTCGCGGAACGCCGCGATAGCGGCGGTGCTTTTGCTAGCTAATAGGTAATCTGTTACTACAGTTTCCCCATTTACACACTTTTACAAGCGCCGTAGGCGCTTGTAAATATGGAACTAAGCGAGTCCAACTCAGCCAGGCTTAACTTGTCAGATCAGACAGAATGCAGATGATTTGAATTTTCCAATAATGTCCTCATATTTATCGCTCCAAGTATCCCTTACCTGAGGAACTCATTTGAGCCTGCGACAGTATGGATTCGGGCCTTGCACCCCACTTTGCACTTGTCGCACTTCCAATAATTTTTTCCGCTTTTGCA
>JAKKPZ010000620.1:0-23711 GCA_022814885.1 Ditylenchus destructor | reverse complement strand
CTGCCTTATGATGCAGGGTTTTCTCGCTCGGATCATCGATGCTCAACCACTTGCAGGCCCGTAACTAGGGGGGGTTAGGGGGTTGTACCCCCCCCCCCCCGAAATTCGGAAGCTAAAAAAATCAATAGGGTCCCCCCTATGGTTTTAAAAATTTTCGAGAAAATTTTGAAAAATGCACCCCTAAGAATGCGTTTTTTTTACCCCCCCCCCCGAAATTTTTTTCTGGGTACGGGCCTGACCACTTGTTGCTTTCCTTCAGGATATCGTAAATTGTTCTGCGAGCAGGCGCTTCATCGAGCTGAAACCGTTGTTGAATCTCTGTAGCGACATCTTCAGGCTTCGCGGATGGATGATCTCGCTTGTAGACACAAATTGCTTTTTTCGCTGCGTCGCTGAGTGCCAGGCGCTTTCGCTTAGCAGGCGTTGGAGGCAGAAATTCCATTGTTAAAAAGCGAGAAAAGTAATGAATTCAGAAAATGGCATCTCTTTAAATCAGGGGTGTTATAGACTCGGCTCCAAAAATAAGAACATTTGGCCCAAAAAGTAAGATTTCGGGGTCAAAAATAAGGATATTTTTTTAATTTTTTCAAACCATAGGGTTCCCCTATGGTTTTTAGCAAAAATTTTTTTCAGAATATTTTTTGGCATTTTTTCCAAGTGCATTCTTAGGGGTGCATTTTTTCAAGTTTTTAAAATTCGCGCCGAAACTATAATGCCAATTTTTAATCTGCAGGTTTTAAAAATTTTTGGGAAAAGTTGCTTGTATTTCAAAAATTCCTATTTGGAAATGGATATTGCGTGAAATAAGAACAAAATAAGAACATTGACCCAAAATAAGAACAAATCTTAGAAATAAGGACATATAACACCCCTGCTTTAAATACTGTTCTTAAATTCAAATAAAATATGTCTTGCGAGGATGTTGAAAATTATGAATACAGAACAAAATGCAGAATTGTTGAACTTATATTTTGTCTTGTGCGGATAAACGAAAAATTTTACTTGGAAATTTCACTTTGGTTCCGCAAAAACCTGTGCGGATAATCGAATTTATCCGCACAAAATGCGGATAATCGAGGAAATTTTGTATGGAAAAAATCCGTTCCAGCCAATTATGTGCGGTTAATCGAAAGTGCGGTAAATCGTGTGTGCGGTAAATCGAGAGTCGACTGTATCATGATAACCTCCCTTCGTTGAAAAGATTATCATTGGAGGAGTTATCAAAGGTTATCATTGCACATCCTTATGCAAGCAGTCAATAACGCTCATCCAAATACCAATGCTTCTGGAACAACTACTTCTCACGAATCGCTTTGTTCCGGCTCCTCCAGCAAGGCACCTGCAACATCAGTGGATTCCTTAAGCCCAACAAAAACATTTTCCGACAGCGAATATTTGACGATTACAGTTCAAAATGGCCAATTGAAGCCAATAAATTTTGCTCAAGGCATGGAAATGCCGACAAAATGTAAGATCTAAAGCATTTTTGGACCTCCAGTGATTTTCTTGAGTTATTTAGGCTATGCTTGCGTCAATCCACGAATTGCTGGTAAACGTTATATTTTTTAGATTAATGATAGTTTATATTAAAACCGGTTATTAAAATTTCAGTTATTACGGTGTGCCTTCTTGCAACGGTAAATTGTGATATTTGAATTTGTAATCGACGAAATCATTTCAGTTATGTCTATTTATATTAAATATACAAAATACTAGCAAAAAACGACAAAAAGACCAGTTTTTGATAACCAAAAAAATAGGCGGGAAAAAATAAAATTCAAATCGGGCTCGAAGCTCGAGCTCGGGCTCGGCTCGACTGCAGTTGACGAGCTCGAGCTCGTCAACTGAATCTAGAATTATGTCGAGCTCGAGCCCGAGCCCGGGTGGATCAGGCTCGAAGCTCGAGCTCGCCGAATTTTGCCGACCCCTACTTCTAACGTTCCGGGAATACTGTTTGCACAACGATGTTTCCTTTTGATAGGATTAGTAAAAAATATATCCCGCAAATGGCAGCGTCCACAGCAGCCAGAGTATTTGAATATATCCCCAAATATTTTATCGCTGATTCGCCAGTTATCTGAAATTAATTGAATTATATTATAATTCAATTAATTTCAGATAACTGGCGATATATTGTATATATCATATTCCATATATAGTATTCTGGTTGGTTATTATTCATTCACTGATAGGAAATCTAACATAAATTAAATAGAACCATGGATAGTTAGCTGGATACCGTAAAACCTCTAATTTAACCCCCCCCCTATGTCTGATTTATAAACAGCCACTATGCTTAATCATTGGAAAGGAGCGCCTGCACACTATTTCGTCAAAAAGGAAATCGTTAGCAAAATTAATTTTAGCACACAAAAGCAACCAATCAATAAAAGTCTTATTCACACTGCGTTGGCAGAAACTGCATTGTCAGATTTCCACAGGCCAGGCCAGCCAGCCATTTTTTCCATTTTAATTGGGAGCAATTCCAGTGTATTCACTATTGTCTGGAGGACGTTGTACTGTTATGAATTATGACTATATTTCTTGTAGTGCATTTGTATGTTTTAGTTTGTGTTTCAATCTCCTTTGGGCATCATAGTTGCAGACAGGGAACTTCAAAAGAACAGTCTACTTCGATTCCCGATCGAATTTACGGGTTACTTTCCAGCAGCGCAAAAATTTTACAGCGGAATGCACAAATTCTTTATTCAACTTTCTCATGAGGAGTAAACCACCAGGTCCTATTTACAATACGTCTAACAAAATAAAATACAACTGAGAGAAACAAAATAAGAATCAAAATTGAAATGCCAATGACGTCCAACGAATAATAAGCGAAAAATCCGATCTCGTCAGGCGATGGAAGTTGAAATTCGTTCAAGTCTGGAAATTCCGCAGCAAATTCGAGCCATTTCACGAACCTCTCTGCTGGGCTAAATTGAAACATTCAATTCTAGTTTGATTGTTTTTGGTTCCGTTAATCCGAGAATGTTAATTGCTCTCACGGAACTTATATGATCGTAACGCAACTACTTCGTGAAGCATAGTAACTTCAGTTAAAAGTTCAACATCAATCCTTAAAAGGTCTGTCATTTCGATGGCTTCTAGACAACATTTAGTTTTCCTCTGGGATTATCTGCGATGCATTGATTGTATTTTAGCAAGGCATAATACATTTTATCAATTTAGTTCAAGGATATTTCAAGATTTTTAGTCACTTTTTGGACCAGTTTTGTTAAGCGATCGATCACAGGTATTGCAGAAGTACTACTATTAAGTTTGATATAAATAAAGCCTGTCATGGGCGGTTATACTAATAATACAGTGTGGTCCAAAATGACGTGACAATCGTATGGGAAAACACTGAGCTCAAAATCGAATTCCCCGCACTCGAAAACCCTAAAAACCCATAAATGGGGTTAAAATCGCGCATTTGGGCACCATGCCAAGAAAGTGCCAAAATCGCAAACTCACGCCAAGATTTGAGTTCAAATACGAATTTCCAGCACCGAAAACCACCGTTTGTATTGGAAACGGCGGTTTGCAGTATTTAAAATTTGGCTTTTTTCGACTAAAGCGTTTTCCCATACTGCCTCTGACCTAATACAAAGGCAGATTTGAATATGTGGATTTGAATTGGCGCCAGTGGCGCCAATTTAATTTAGAAGGGGGTTAGCCCAAATCTGATATTGCTAACCCCCTCTAAAATCTTATTTTAAATGGGTTTAACAATATCAGATTTACGCTAACCCCCTTCTAAATTGAATTGGCGCCCTTGGCGCCAATTCAAATCGACATATTCAAATCTGCCTTTGTATTAGGTCAGAGGCAATATGATTGTCACGTTATTTAGGAACACTGTGTATATAATCTGCTTACCTGAATGGAGCGTTGTTCAATTTCTTTTGTATCAATTTGGCGTTGTAGCTATATGTGGGATTGTTAAGGACTTGATCCAGAGCAGAGGTGATCACTTCTTGTTTGTGAGCTTCCAGGATATCGACGTAGACTCCAAATTTTTTGTGTTTCATAGCGGCAGCGTCGTAGAGTTGGTCCGAGAAAAGAGGAATGCCGATCAAAGGAACGCCCGCCCTGGCTCCTTCATTCAAAGAGTTCATTCCGCAATGGGTTATGAAGGCCACAGTTTTGGGATGAGCTGAAATGGAAAAATTTTATCATTTTAGTTTTCAGACATAAACATGTAACACAATAGTGCAAAACAAGGAAGCGCCACAAAGGCAACGCCCCTAAAAAATTATTTGTTCTGGATTCATTCGCCTGTAAAACCCCCGGACACCTGATCTTTGGCGAAAAAAGATTTCACCCGCGCAGAACCGAACCTGAGACTCTCGCGTCTCAGAGTGCCAACACCCTAGCATTTGGTCATAGAAACACATTGTTCTAGTTGCTTCCACTTTCCTTATATTGTCTTCGGAAATTTTGATGAGTCATAACTTTGATGTCGCCGCAACTTTTTTCCGCTTCCAACGTCTGGAACTTCGAGCTGGATTGAATGTACACACATACCGACATGCGGTAACTTTTGTTTTAGGGTGATTAGATATATTCTTAAATTTACTTACCTAAAATTGATTTTTGGTCGAACCAATCAAATAAATGAACGTTCGGCGCAATACTTCGCATCCAGGTCTCATTTGCGTTCAATTCCAGTTTCCATATGAATTCGTATTCGGGAAAAGAGGCGAACGATTTGAAAAACGCCGCCTTGATTTTCGGATCCAACAATTTTGTATCGGCCAAAGAACCAAAAGAAAAGAGTACTATTCCTTTCTTCGATTTATCCATTATTTGCTGAAAATCCTGAAATTGTCTTGATTATACTCACCGATAAATAGTGTTCTTGTTTAAACAAACGTATTCGAATGCTCTTTTAAGCCGGGCTATAATCAGGGGATACCAATACCAATTTTCATCTGATTTCATCAATATCTGATGAAAATTTGATGTAAATGGGATAAAACAAATACTTTTTGGCGCGAATTTAAAAATCCGATTATGCCGTTATAAACTAGAGAAAAAATTGACATATAATGAGTAACATCAGATTTATAGCTAACATAGTGAAAAGTGACCCAAAAAGGCTTTTTCATCACCCTTTTTCATCAGATATCCCCTGATTGTAGCCCGGGCTTTATAAAATATGAAATAGTAAAGAAATCAAAAAATTTAACCTGCGTTAAATTTTTTGCCTTTCCTTCGACTACACCGCCAATATAAACAATTTTGTTGGAAATCGGTCTGGGCAAATCCAGAAACTCGTTTGTGTTGAAAAATGCCAAGGACACGTTTTTGAGGATGTGATTGAGCGATGGGAAATTCTGTCCATATACGCGAGTGAAGTGGTCTTGCTGAAATTCATTTTGTTATGGTGTATTCCAGAAAAATTAATTAGTTACCTCAGTTTTCGGATGCCGTATTAACTTAAACACATAAATATCCATGAAAAGGTTCCTAGCTCGTTCATAGAATCCCATATAAGGAGCATTGATTGAAGGAGCCCATAGATCTGTAATATTGAATTTGTTTCCGGAAGAAATTAGAAAAAATCACAAGAGACGGAAAGATTGAAGAAGTGTAAAAAACGATGAAAAACTGTAATTTGGTAAAACTAACTTTGTAAATATTGCACTCCGCATTTCTACCGCAATACATTTTGGAGAATAAATTTCCGCGAATAATAAACTACTAGAGAAAGCACCGCGGCTTCGCCGCCAGATATAGATTTTTTTTAATTTTCGTACCCCGGAGATACGCCTAGAATTTTTCTGAGCACGGCTTCGAATACACACAGACGTGTTGTTTACGTTTAAAGAAGAGAGAGGTCGGCTTGTTTACGCTCTCTCGCTTTCTCTAGCCGTCTGCGCCACACTATTTCGTCATTTTCTGACTGTCTGCCACCTGATTGCCGCCTATTTGCCTTTTTTGAATAGAAATGGCCAAGAGGAAAACTGAAGTTTTGTGGAAGATGTCCTTCAAAATTAGCGAGAAAAAAATTTCACCACCAGTCGGAAAAACATGACACTTTGGGTACCTCCCTGGTAAGCTTTTACATTTTTGAAATATATCACGAAGGAAGAGTAGAATACAGTTCTTCCTACAGTTTTGACTAAAAGAAACAGACTCAAACTTGAACCAATTGAGTGTTACTTTGCATGAATACATAGTTAGCTGTATAAGTAGAGTTAGTTGTATATAAGTTTCGAAATCCTCACTTGGAACATAACTGCTCATTGGTTGCAATCCAAAATGAGCCACCTGATACGAATCAATCATAAAAGTGCTTGTGGCCAATTTTGTATGTACGCCGATTTTATGGAATATGCCAAATTGACAAGGGTGAATGAATTCGGAAACAGCTACGTCATATTTCTCTTCTGTCATACGCTCGATTAATGGTTGTTGGTTATCAAGAAACTCTAAAATGGAACAACTTATATTAGGTTGTTAACAAAACATACATTGTTGTGTTCCGGTTTCAAACCCTGCGTCTAGTATCAAAACTTTGTTAACAATCTAATACATTATTTGTGACCATTATTTCATTATAAAGTAACGTTTAAGTTATTCGGAAAAAGTTCCTACCCCCGCAAGCATCAGTCCAGATTTTCCGTAGCAAATGGGTTGTTCCATCGAGGAGCATATTATTCATTCCGCTGAAGGCGTTGCCGATGAAGTCGACTTTGAGAAAATCGTCCCGCGTTTCCGGGAGTCTAGGAACTCGAATAACTGTAACATTGCTGTTGCTCCCGGTGTAATTTCCAATGTACGGGTTAATTTCCTGGACCAGCATGTGCTAAATAAAACAAGTGGCAAAATGAGGACATTTAAACGCAAACTCCATAAAAGGATAAAAGATGTATTTTTAGGTTACAACTTTTGCAAAAATTGAAATTTTTATAAAAAAATTATATATAATTTGTCCACTTAAACCTTATACCAGTAGATTAGCCGCGCATATATGGGCTTGAGCACTACTAAGGCTTTACACCATTTGAGACATTTACCAATCATGCCAAAAATTTGAATTTTGTGCTAAAAAGCACCATTTTATGATGTTCTAGAGTGAAATTTGCGATTTGGGGATCAAACGTACCCGGGGATCAAACGATGGGGATCAATCGTTGTAGACCGCGCCGTATGGCGCAGCATATATTAACTGGGGAACTACCAGTTGGGCAGTAAAGTGAGTCCGCGGCCGGGTTCCGGTTGCCCTAACTTTTTGTATAATCCTTATAAGGGCATAACGATGTATTTTAGGCTTGCGGCTTGCTTTTAGGCTTACAAGGGCTTAATCTTAGGCTTGCGGCTGACGCCGAGCTTAAACTTCGGTTTAAGCTTAAACTAGGGTTCCGAAATAACCCTTACTTAGCCAGTGTGCACCGAAGCTCGAGTTTAATCTTAAGCTTGCGACATAAGTTTCACTTGTATGACTTTATCCGCCTATGTCCTAGGATCATTTTAAGATCAAGCTTAAGCTCGTGTACAAAAAGTTAGAGCTCCCGGAACCCAGCCGAGGAGTGAAGATTTACTATCCAAGTGGTAGGTGCGCATGGTAACTGCATTTTTGACTAATCATAACACTTACCACTTCATGTCCTGCCTCGACCAATAAATCCGCCAGTCTTCCTTGGAATTGCACGTGACTCCAGCCAAAGTGTGGATTATTCACCAAAATCTTTAATTTTCTTTTTCCGTTTATAGCATCAAAAAGGCAGCAGAATAATATTATGGCAGTACAATAAGCCAGTAATTTCATCATGGAACCTAAAATTAATTACAAAATTTCCAACAAACTCAAATTACACCCGAAAAACAAGGCTTACGGATTCAGGAGTTAAGGGGTGGGCAATTTGTCTCGTTAATTTCTTTGCTTAATAATTATACTTAATACTTAAGTATTAAGTTTAAACGTTTTATACTTAAATTCTTTGCTATAGCTTAAGAGGGTCAGAATTAGAGAGGGCCAAAATTAGAAAGTTCACGATAGATCCATATCGTTAACATCGATTTCATAGATACATAGTAAATCGGATTAACCCGATCGTTACAAATTTTCAATTATGGAGGGATATCGAACCCTGGCAGCTTTCGCAGAGTTCAGTGATTATCTTGGGATGTACGAAAAATTATCATGAACAAAAATATGGAAAATAATTTAAGTTTGAGATTCCATAAATAAAGAGAGGCGCAGTTGAAATGATGACAGAGATGATAAGTTACAGGCCTTTATTGTGTCTGGGGAATTCACGCGAATAAGTGCTCTTTTATAATTTACGACTACATTGCCTGTTGTAGTACCGTAGTTTGTTGTGAAGATTATTTAATGCTGTGTTTTGATTTGGTCTTTGACAACCCATTTAACGTCAAATGGTCTGTAGAAGGAAGTTGTTAACCGCTTCCCAGAGAGAAGTAGTCCGTATTGTGAGTTCTGTAGTTTGTTGTGGACACTAGATTGAAAGTTAACCATTGGATTTTGCAACGTAATATTGAAAATAGTGAAGGAGATTTTAAACATTTTGTAAGTATTGGTTTCATCGGAACATGTTTTCAACCAACTGAATTTTTGTGAGAAACTTTACCATTTGTAGTTTGTGTCCATCTTTGTTACGAATTGTTTTCATGTAGATCGATGATAGAGACGACAGGTTATAACTTCTCAATAAGAACCAAACTGAGAAAAATCGATTATTACTTGGGTTTGAAAGTTAAAAACCATCATCAAAAGAGTCCAGGTAAAGTTTTTACCTGTTCCCCATCAAAATTGTCTAAACATTGCTATGCCTATAGACTTGTCATAAAAATTTGATCTGTGATTTATCACCAAAATTTTTTAACACATTTGAAAATGGCCTTTAAATTACGAAATCAGATTATTGTGAACCAAAAAAGAAAAATGGATTTAAGGTGTGCGATGGCTTCATATGAGATCATAGGAAACATGTCGATAACAACTACCACCAACAACTCTGGATTTCATCCTTATAATAAGTTAGTGACATAATTCCTCCGTGTGTCCGCGGACACACGGAGGAATTATTGTCCGTAAGGTTTTGTCACGCTTTCACTGGAAGGCATGTTTTTTTTAATTTTTTAAGTTCTGAAAAAGGTGCATTCTAAAGAAAAATACGTCAAAATCGGCAAATTTTGCCTGATTTGGTTAAAATTTACCGGCTTTGACGTATTTTTCTTTAAGATGCTCCTTTTTCAGAACTTAAAAAATTTTAAACTTAAAAAAATCGACCCTGGAGTACAAGAATTAGTGGTCAGAAAAGACTGAGCATAGATCGAAATAGGCTAAATAATTTTCGCTTTCTAGCGAGTTAGTAAAACCTATTTTTTGTAAAATTACATACTAAAAAAGAGAGACAAGAAGAAATCCATTTGACACAAGTGAGTGATTTTTGGTGAGTAAAACATTAGGAGTTAAAGCAAAAAAGAAGTACCACCCCACTATTTCGTCCTGAGCTCTAGATAGTGGGTGCGAAACGTGTACTCCCGGGTTCGGACTCATCAGTAGAGACCCGGGAGTTTAATCGTAAAAAACTGAGTTATGGATTTCGGAAGAAAGAAAAGACAAAAAAGAGAGAGAAAAAGTCCAAAAAGTAATCCTATTCAAGAAACCTTTCTAAGTTTAGTGTTAATGTTTATAACCTATTCAAGAAATAAAAGCATATTTTCCTAGGAACCATTTAGCAAAACATGAAAAATCCAGTTTTAAGCATAAAAAGATCCAGAAAAACAAGCAAATCCAAACTCACAAAACATGCGCGACGATTAGCATTCAGCGTAGTGTCGTTTACTTCGGCGTCATCCACTTCCTCCATCGGCTGTTCCACGTTGTCGTGCACTGCGGAGCTCTGAGGCGGATCCACGACGGTCGCGATATGAGCTGGTCCAGTGTTTTCCATGGCTATAACAGAGATTCGAGTTCTAAACTGAGTTTTGTGTAATAACATTAAAAGTAAGCAATAATGAATTAAACATGGAAGTTATACACGCAAACATATAGTAAAGTATAGGAATTATCGAAATGGAGGTGCAAGAGTTAAGTTATGGAATTGTTGTTCAATTAAATATTGTGGGACATAGAAATTACACAGAATTAAAGCAGTAAGTTACGAAATTGATTCGTTAGTGGAATAGTGAGGCGGGTGTTGTGAAATCTAATCACGCATTGAAGAGATTTCATCAATCGATTTAGCTTGCTTAAAGTTCCTTGTGGGACGGTTAAGTTTTGAAATTGGTTCGAAAGGAATGTTTTTTTTAAGTGAGTTTTGACTTAATCTAGAGAACTAAACCCATAAAGCACATAACATACAGCATTTTAAACATAATACAAGTAAACATTCGAAGTTAAGTGCAGTGAGGTTTCTAAAGATAAGTGATTGGTTTCAGTTAATTTCAGGAATTGATTTTAGCTAGTTTTGGATTGAAATAATTTTGCCCTGACGTCTTCAATAGCGTTAATAGTTAATCTGTTAATGTACGCAATCATGGAGTTTTTGTTTTTCACAATTTCTTGAAGTGAACGATTTACAAAGTTGTCAGGGCAGCCATTGTTTATAAATGTCTGTATAAGAAGATTAATGTTAAATTTCAAGCCACAAAGGGTATTATTTGTATGACTATATCTAATAATTTCAGTTATTAGTATATTTCGTAGCATATTTTTGGGAATACAACTACTGTACTTAGGGTACTTAATTACTTCAAATCGGAAGTCTCGTGTTTTGTCGTACGTTTTTATTTCGATTTTTTCATTACAAAGTTTAATATCCAAGTCCAGAAAAGCAGTACCATTTCGGTTATCTGTTCGGTTAAGTTCAAGAACATTGCCGTATATAGCAGCTGTGTGATTCTTGATGTTTTCATTTAGTGAAAACAGGGCATCTATGTAACGGAAAGATACAGAAAGTTCACGTTTCACTAAATTATCGCATGTTCCGAGGTACTTAATTTCCATAGCTGTAAGCATAAGATCAGCTAGCAGGGGACTTGCGTTACCACCTTGAGGTACACCTTTAATTTGGACAAAATTACGATCAGCGAAACGAACGTAACTGTTTTTTAATAAGGAATTCCACCATGTACTTGACTTCATAGAGCGTGTAAGGTGTATAATTTTTATGATATTGGTGACTAAAGAACGCTCTGTATTGGTTACAATGAATTTCCTTCTTTCCAAATTGTGCTTCAAAGGTGCGTGTGGTCAAATACATTATTGCATCAATTATATCTTCATGAGGTAACGAAGTAAACAAGTTGCTAAAATCTGCACAGAATAGTGTATCGCTTCGTGATTTACGATTCTTAAGATTATTTGCAACGATGCTACTAGAGTTAACTGACCAATATGTATTCCATCCAGAACGATTTTTGGTTTGATTGCAGTAATTTCTGATGTAATTTTTCACTACTTTAATTTAATACTAACTCTCAAATCACTCATCGATCAATTATGTGAATTTGAAAGGAGATCGTGTCGTGACCCAGCCATTCTTTGAACTCCTAGAAAAAATTTATTTGACAAACGGATAATTTCATAAAACATTAATTTCAGAAAACATAAAATAATGTATTCAACAAAATAAGCCTATAAATGGACTTGGTTCACATGGGAAGTGTCTGCATTTCACTCCTGTTTGGGTCCAAGTTTGGGTACGAGCGCCATAGCACAGCTCAAAAAAATTGCTAGCAAAACCCTAGAATTTCTGCACGAAAAATGACCATTGTCTTTCGGAAAGAACAAACGCCCATTGATTCCGCAAAAAATTAGTAGATGAAATGTTTGGGCGTATTTTCACAAGCGCGGAGATTTGAAATTCATTTTCAATGGAACTCCTATATTTGGCCATTTGGAGCGTTGGTGTAATTATCAAAACTTGTTTATCTCGATCTTGGAAACAAGCTAAACAACACAATAATATACGATTCATTTGAATATCAAATATTGCACTCTTGTTAGACAACGTAAAGACCGCTCGTATAGATACCGTAAACGTCTTTTGTTGGCACCTAAATAGAAACATCATTCATCATCAACTTTATGCCGTTTTTATTCTATGTAACGGGCCTCAATGACTTCGTTGGTATCAAGATTGAATTTTACTTTGTCCCCAAAGATTTTGTGGACGATGTCTCTCATTAAGTCTGATAGAGCCATAGCCATGATAATCTCATAATTATTTAGATCCCACAGCAATGTCAATAGTAAATGATTTACTATTGACTAATGATTTACTAATGGACCATATATGGGTAAAATAAACCATTGGAAATTATTATCGCTGCTCTAAAACTGTTTTAGGGTATCGCCGTACGTATTCTCATAGATTTACTGTAAATCTATGAGAATACGTACGGCGATACCCTAAAACAGTTTTAGAGCAGCGATAATAATTTCCAAAGGTTTATTTTACCCATATATGGGCCATTCTCAAAATTTTTGGCAACTTTTAATTTTTTGACTCCCATTGATTGATAACATCAAAATTTACCCGGGGGTCATTTTATCCAATGCCAAGCTTTGGCGCTCAAAAAAGTTGAAGGGAACCCCTCAAATTAGGCGGTAATTGGAAAGGGCATAACTTAATTTTTGGAACAAATAGCCTTAATCTTGAACTTTGTTCCAAAATCAAGTAATGCCCAATTGGAAATCGTTGGTCAGAAATTATAGAAAATAGTATACAAATCCTCACTGACGGGACTATCGGCGTAAAGTGGCCCAATGATCAAATTTCCTGTGCTGGTCTCGCCTATACATCCAATTCCAATCACGTCGCCTTTCGCTTTATCGAAAGCAATCTGAAACGAAGTACGAAACATTGACGAGATAAAAAAACTCAAAGCTGAATACCTTGCCGTGTGATTCCGGATGCTCCAGAAATGTTTTCACATATTTGTCTCTTTTCATCCCGCCAAAGAATTTTCGGTCGTAATCGAAGACATGTTGCCAATTTTCTAACAATTTTGGCGAGAAGAGATTGACTCCGGGGAAGGCATAAGTTTCGGCCAACTTTTTCAGAATATCTCTCTGGATTTCCTTGGTCGTAATGTGAACTTGACTGTACGTCCAGGCGGCGTTTTTGAATCCGTGACGGTTCACATAATAATCTATCCTATCGGTGTCTTAAAAATCGACAATATAACGGATATATATTTCGGACCTCCCCTATAACTTGTGTCTGTACCTACCCCTTAAGTTGACCCCGGCGAGTTCAAATCCGGGCTCAGTCTTTGCCTGGTCCCACCACCAAAGTTGGTAGAAGTGCGTTTTTGGCCTAAAAACGTCCAAGTATTCCAACTTTGAGGCCCGAAAATTTGCATTATAAAAGAGTAATTAAAATTTTACCTACAAAATATGTCCGCCCAGGTCCTAAACATGCGTTTTATAAAAAATATTTTGCGCTACCATAGAAAAAAATTTTTTGATTTCACGTTTTTGAGACGCTTGATAAGGCAGTGGCGCTGACCTAACATGTGATCAATGTATTTATCTTTGATACGTATTTATCTTTTGATAATAACTTTTAACTTTACTGCTCAAACTGCCAACAATTCATTATGCCTTGTTCAAAAACACTGCGATTCAAAGTACCACGTCGGCGCCTTTTGCATGGTTTTGTATCAAAAAGTGTGACAGGCATGTTTTTGTCGTTAAAATCCCGAGATTTTTGGTACATACCCTATTTCGGGTACGGGGAGTCCGAATCTGACCTCAGATCGTGGGTGGTCCCGCCACGAAAGTTGGGAAAATTGCGTTTTTGTTAAAAAATGGCCCAAAAATGACAATTTTTGATGCGTTACGTTAAAAATAACTACAGATTCGGACTCAGCGCATCAAAATACCCCTAAAAACACATTTTGCTGACATTCCAAAAAAATTTCATTTTTTGGCCATTTTTCACCATAGGGGGTTGAAGGTTTTTCACCACATGGATTTTGGAAAAAATCGATTTTTTGAAAACGTGGAAAAGTTTTCTGCAATGAGTGTTTTTAGGGGTAATTCGGTGCGCTGATTCCGAATCTGCAATTATTTTTTTCATATCACGTCAAAAATGGCCATTTTCGTACGATCTGTTGTGCGTTTTTCGTCTCAAGTTCGAACCCCACGTCCGTCAATCAATTTTTTTCTCGCGAAATTACCGAATTTTCTTAAAAATAACCACAAATTCTTGTTTACCAGACCACAATTGATTAAAAATTTGGAACTGTAAAATGAAATACCATCAATACTAATTTTCTGTCACCATTTTATGACAATTTTAGCCCAAAAACGCCAAAAAACGCTATTTTCCCAACTTTCGTGGCGGGACCAACCCCGATCTGAGGTCAAATTCGGATTCGCCGTATGCGAAATAGGGTAACTACCAAAAATCCCAGTCGATTTCAGACGTACTACTTCTCATTTTCTCGAAAATACACGAAAATGGCCATTTTTGGGCAAAAAAACCGAAAAAATGTCGTAATGGTCGCAATCGAGTTCATAGGTCAGAAATTTTATGAAATAGTAAAATTTGAGGTGTTGCTCGATCATACTCGACAAGTGAAATATTCGTCCGTTCGATTATTATTTCTAAATCGGGTCTCAAAGTTGACTCATTTAACACTGAAAAACGCAAAGTATACCAACTTTGAAGCCCAAAATATAAATAATAATCGAACGGACGAATATTTCGCCCACGGGGTATGATAGAGCAACACTTCAACTTGCTTTCTGGCAAAAAAATCTTTGATAAGAACTCATTTGATTATTTTTTGATACAAGAGGCGCCGACGTGGTACGTGAATTTAGTAAATGGACCCCGGACTTGGAATTATTTTCAAGTCCACTAAATTTTAAGTTATATTTTTGAGTTCGCTAAATTCATAATTTGAAACTGTAAACAGTGACAAGTTGGTACTTTCGGCTTATCGGGGGGGGGGAACGGTTATCGGGGGGGAAATTTGCATACATTTTTTTACAAATTTTTCAGGAAAAAATTTTTTCATACCATAGGGTCCCCCTATGGTATTTTGAAAAAAAAATATTTTTTAAATATTTTTGCCAAAAAATCAATAGGGGGTACCCTATTGATTTTTTCACAAATTGTCAGCAAAAAATATTTTTTTTAATCAATAGTGTCCCCCCTATGGATTTTTTGAGAAAAAATTCTTTTTTGGAAATTTTTTTCGAAATTTTTTCAAAAAATTCATAGGGGGTACCCTATTGATTTTTTCACAAATGTATATCAAAAAATAAATTAAAATCAATAGGGTCCCCCCTATTGATTTTTTGCTATATAAAAATGTATGAAAATTTCCCCCCCCCCCCGATAAGCCGAAAGTACCGACAAGTTTCATAAGAATTGTTAAGCTTTTTATTTATCTGGAATCAAATGTGACAATCGGAATTTGTGAAAAGTGAAGATTTCATGAGCGATTTGATTAGTGTCCATTGGACATCGTATTTGGCGAATGTTGATGCTCGAGGGATCGACATTCTAGGCATCATGAATTTAGGTAGCAAAATTACTTACCCTTTAAAGTATTGAATACGATTTAAGGAATTAGTTTGTTATTTGGATCAGATAACCAAGACTGTTCAGCTTTTTATTTGCCAGAAATCCAATGCAACAATGGCATAAAAATTATATATTTAAAAATAGCAAGATTTTTGTGTTTTTATTGGTGCCCATTACACATCGAAATTACATTTGGCGAATGTCGAAGCTCGAGGCGCACTTTATAAGGTGTTGCGCGGACTGTAAATCCAGGTATTTTCTCTGCAGTCGGTGGATTCAACGGATCAACAGGGCGGACCTAAATTATTTTTGGCCGTTCTTGCAAATATGTTTGCAGAATATTGTTACCTTGAACGTATGAAAAATATTTGCGATTAAGAGTTCCATCCTGGCCAAACTTTCTCCGAGACAAATTCTTTTACCGATTGAAAACGGTATGAGTTCCTCGACTTTCAATAGTTGCCCATTTTTGTCCAGGAAACGCTCTGGTTTAAATCGGTGTGGTTCTGGGAAAATCTGAAATTTACACGAAATATATAAAAGTTCGTAAGACGTTATTGTCTTTTAACAGCGAACCTTTTCATCGAATAAAACGCAAGAAATCTGAGGCACTACATTGGTGGTTTTTGGAAGTATATAGCCATTCAACTCAACGTCGCGCATTGTTCTATGAAAGAGATTTTGTGGCAATAAATTGCACATTCGCTGGATCTCCTAAAGGAATTGTAGTTTTATTACTGGACATATCATACAGATCACGTATCACCATCTTAGTTGTGATCCAATTCCACCTAAGTCGCAATTTTTCTCCGTAAGATGAGATTCAGAACGCTGTATCTCCCCGTGCTTCACTCGGATCCGGGCGATCTTGGTGTCTATGGATAGCCCTGGGCCTGGGGGTTCCGGAAAACCAGGCCCGGCCGACCGGGTTCTAGAAGCCCTGAGGGCATTTGGCTGTATTTCGCATGAGAAACAAAGAAAAGGCCCCACATTTTGTCCCTCCATAGTAAATCGACCCCTTTGAGTCCGAATCCGGGCTCAGAATTAACCTTCCGGAATGTTCTAGATGCTTTCGTGATATAGGCCCCGTACCCGCGGCGAAGCTTTCTTTCTCGTTAGTTAATATTCCAAAGCCCTCGAAAATATTAACAAAAAACCGAAAGCAATTTGGATAAACTTACATTAATTACGGCATTCGTATAGGGAAGTCTTGACTTGTGAGCACTGATCACTTTTTCATCAGCCGCCACAACATTGTCTAATTCGTGTTGCATTTTGCTTTGGACGTCGACGTCCAATAAAAGATAAAGGATGCCAAATGAGAGAGTGGTGCTGGTGGTTTCCTGACCGGCGGTCCATAAGTCGGAGCAAAAATGTAAGAGAGCATCGTCTCTGAAATTTAAGAAAATTTTGAACAAATATAAAATTGAATAAAATAAAAAACAAATTCAATCACTTACCTGAACAGAATCGAGCCGTCATTCACTTTTCCACTGCTCTGCTGCTTGGCCCTCAGATATGAACCAACAAATGGTAAGCCTTCTTTAATGTCTGCCAATCCTTCTGATTCGAATTTCTTAGTGTACTCTTTGATTTGCGCTTTTATAAAGCCGTCATTTCTCTCAGTGAGCTGTTTCATTCGTTGGAATGCAGACTGTAAATAAAAATGAGAAAAATTAATGTTACATAGCTCTTGCATCGCAGCAAATTTGGCGCTAATAGTATTTTAAGCTTTGAATAGAGTAGTTTAACTAAGAGTAGTTGAGCTTAGCTAGTTCAAATTGAGCTGACTATTAGCCATGCTTCACTGTATTTACATAAACCCACCAATTCAGACATTTTTGTTCCTATTTTAGCGATCATAATAGGATCTTCACTTACAGAAAAAATCGGAAACTTTCGCAAAGCGGGCCAAAAGATGACTGTAATGAAAGCTGGATATGCAAATGTCATCATTATTTCGTCCATAACATTCTTCAATGTTTCGAATTCTTCTTCGTTGCCCTTAAAATAATTTACTTAGATGAATTTGTTTTAAAAATGATTATGGAAATGAAAATGGACTTTGACCATCTATAAGGTGCCAAAAATTTTGTGGCAGCTACCAAAAAGTGGCATTGTGTATAAAATAACAGTTGTTTCCTCTCAATAAGGACGGGTCTGCTGACTTAGCCTTAAAATTACCCCCGAGAATCGATATCCGAAGAGCAATTGGTTAATGATTGATCCAACCGCCAAGTCTATCCATTTGATCATACTGTGCTCTCTGATTCCCGATTTCAGCTCTTTCTTGAGACTGTCGATCAAATAATCGCTTTCAATCAAAATCTGAAAGACAACCGTAAAAATAAAGTACAACAAGATCAGCTAAAGAACTCCTATGAATATGGATGGGATTTTCCCTTAAAATCCCATCCATACCTATGAATATGTACAACACTTTTTAACCCTTCATTTCCCATTGTTCCAAATTTGGACAAATGTTTTAGATAAATTTTTGGCGAAATTTTTGGCCTCCTAGCCGAAATCTGATATAACTCTTATAGAGTCAACTTTTTGTCCTGAATCAGGATATGTAATTAGTTTTTTGTGTTTTAGCTCAAAAAATTTTTTTGCGATTTTTTTCTCGAGAGGCACTCTCGAAAAATTCGAGAATGAACTCAAAAAAAATTTTTTTGAGACTCAACGAGAAAACTAACTCAGATTCTTGCTCAGCGATCCGAAATTGACCAGAAAAAGTGCTTTTTAGGGTTTTAAAAATTTCGAATTTTTTTTTGAAAATTTCGAAACCATAGGGGTATGATGGATTTTCGGAAAAATCGCAACTTTTGACCCCCTAAAAATTAGCAAAAATCGTCGAATTGAAAAAAAAATTTTTCCCGTCATCAAGGACCCAAATGGGCCCTGTATACCAAAAATCATCAAAATCCTACGGACGGGCATACGGGGGTCTCCCACGGCTGGGCAATGAAGGGTTAAGTCATTTATTTCGCACATTATTATTTTCAATTAGTTTTCGTTTCATTTCTTGACTTACCTTTGCCTCAGCTTCCGACTTTCCCATGCCAAATTCACGAAGTGCTTGAAGGGAAAAGCGTCGATTCTCTCGCCATTCCTCTCCCTCTGGCAAAATTACGCCATTTATGGTTCCATCTGTAATTAAGTAACTGAAAATCCTATCTAGGACATAATTAATATGAGATGTTGGGCATATGGGATAGGAAATTCGAGATGACGAAAAATGTGTGTCTTGAGTATGTGAAAATTGTAAGACTTTAGAAATTGGACTTTTAAAATTTTTGAAATATGCCGACAAAAATTATCCCTTGCAAGTGTAAACTTTACATATACAAAAAACGACAGAACTTTTGGATCCACACAATACATATCTGTCATTAAAACAAGATATTAATTTGCGGTCTGGTCTGATAAAATTGCTAACCTCACATCAGTCTCATATGCTCATTAAACATATTCCGTCCCGCATAAGTGTCACCATCCTGGATAAATGTTTCTCTGATAGTTTTATAATCCGTGATCGCAACAACTGGTTGCTCGGCCATCCAAAATGTATACACTGGGCCATATTGCTTCTGCCATTGAAGAAATGCATCATAGCCCGGTTTTAGTCTTGCGATTGTGAGCACATTTCCGCGAATGGGAAGTGGAATTGGTCCTGAAAACAATCAGCGGTTAGAGATTATGCAGTTATTGATTTATTAGAGTCGAACCGTAGGTGAGACTATTTTAGGTGAAGATATTTTAAAAATAGGACGCAGAGTTGGAATGGATGGCAGAGAAACAATCAACTTCTCTGCAGGGATTAGATTTTGGACCTTGCACAAAGGAAAAGGAGGTCTTAATAATCTAAATAAACCTAACAAAAGACCCATAAACCTGCTTGGTCGGTCTTTTCAGAACGACCCAGCTTTGGACGTTGAATGTGATTAGACCGAAGTTCGGTCGTTGAATGTGTTGTTGGAAGAGAGTGTTGTCTGTTCGTCTGCCTATTTCTTCAGACAATAGCGTCAAATTTGTACGCATGTGTCGCGAGCCGGGGTATGGCCCACGATACGATGGCGGGTTCAAGGGGAATATGAACCCTAAAGAAAATCTGAAACAAACTTACAAAGCAGAAGTCTAAAGAACGGAGGGAAGTCTTTTGGAATCGCAAACAATGGGAAAAAATCAATAGCTGTCGGAGAAATAGTCCGATAGCCCTTTTAAACCTTTTGGGAAATAAACAACAAATATTACGGGAATCTGACTGACAGAAATCCCGATTATTACCCCTAAAGGAACTTAGCAAAGATACTAACGAAGGCTCAAATAGGAATTGCAATAAAGGTCAGAATAAATGCAGAACTTTACAGAACTGCGAGGAGTTAAAGATGGTCAGACTTTAAAGTCTGATTGGAAGAAGATTTGGGTGTTTTGTGCTTACAGAATTGAGGGAGGCTGCCTCACCCCTAGTGTTTTATAAAAGGCCTTCTTAAAAAGAAAGTACAAGAAACTGTAATAGGCGCTGTATTTGCAAGAAACAAACACTTAAAATCGGGAATAATAGTGCCAAATTACAAAAAGGGAAGACTGATTTTGACCAACAAAAATGGGAAAATGAGAGATAATTCAAAGACACGCGCTTTAACCCAAAAATAGGAAGAGGTTATAGGGGAAACCTCGAGTAAAGTTAATTCGGGACACTTTTAACTTTCAGGAGGCTTTACAGAGAGTCAGGTTTTGCTCAATGTATTTGGAGATTTTTTGACTATAGTCGTGCGTAGTGATTTTTGCCCGTAATTTTGGTCTTTTATAGAGCTCCGTTGACCCGTTCTCTCATTTAGAACTGTCGGCCAGACCGGGCGACTCCAGACCGGGCATTTCTAAAGAATTTGCAGAAAATAGCCTCTTTGAAAGGAAAAGTTTTGCAGAAATTGGGCCCGTAATTTTGACCCAAGCGCAGTCTTATTGAAGTTAGAAAATGGGAATGATTTTAAATGGTCAAAAATCATTCACCCTCAAATTATTGAACAAAGAATAGTCTGGGAATTTTTAGAGCATATAAATCGTGCAAAAAATGGGAAGCGGCTATAAGCCCAGAGATTATAAGTCACAGATACCTCTAATGGGAAGGATACCAGAAATTATAGTTCGTATAAAAAATGGGAAGCGGCTCAAAGCCTAAGAATAAAACTTGCTATAAAGGTCAAATGGGAAAGCTATATAAAAATTGTGGTAAATAGTCAAATTTAATTATAATAAACGGAAGAATTTATGTGTCTAATGGGAAAGAGTCGCGCGGTTCGCGACAGCACACAACACACGCTGACTTGAGTAAGAAATAGTCAGCGTGTGTTGTGTGCGTACAAATTTGACGCTATTGTCTGAAGAAATAGGCAGACGAACAGACAACACTTTCTTCCAACAACAAATTCAACGACCGAACTTCGGTCTAATCACATTCAACGTCCAAAGCTGGGTCGTTCTGAAAAGACCGACCAAGCAGGTTTATGGGTCTTTTGTTAGTTTTTTCTTTCAACAAAGTCCGACCAGTAGGTTTATTTGGTTCTTTGTTAGGGGGAGGGACCTCAGAAAGACCTCCTTTTCCTTTGTGTTTGGTCCAAAATCTCATCCCTGCTTCTCTGGAGAAAAGCTCCTGCATTTGCAAGAGTCATTCTCTCTGACACAAAACACTATTCCATTCTTACGCTAAATTTGAAAGTCTAAGAAAGTTTGTTTAATTTTGTCTAAGTAAGTTTGTAAAATGCAATTTTCTTACCTGGTGGTAAATTTCTCCGCTTCCAGTAAAAGTTATAGAAAATAAGAGCTGAGCAAAATGCGGCGAAAATCAGAAGCAACATTTTCCTTGTCGTTTAATAAATAAGTGATTTCTGATACAAACAAAATATTTCTTCTTCTTATAACACCGGATTGAGACAGCCGCGAGATGTTGATATCGTATGGCAAGAGGTCGGCAAACCGAAAAGGAAAAGCGAAACACAAACCACAACCTACTCTTTTTCATTTTTGTGAAACTTAACACGGTATTTTTGTGCCGATTTAATAATTTGCTCGTCGCTGAAGAATGTACTTTTGGTGACCTTCACTCTCATTGAAACTTTGAATCATCAGGCTAAGATAATTCGGTGTCCCCTTTGAATTAATATACCTGTGAAACGTTTTTTGCAAAATTGTTTTCATTAAATTACAGTTTAATCTTACCCCAATTTGAAGACGCGTTTGGATAAAATAAATTTTGAGTTTGTAAAATTTTTAGTCGCTTTCCAAATACAGGTTTGTAGCAAGCCCATAACAAAGCACTACAAAAACACTACAAAGCACTACAAAACACTGACTACAGTCTGCCTCTCTGGGAATTGGTACTGGGTCTGGGAATTGGTACCGGTCTCGCCGACAAGATTTGCAACCACCGGAAGATACGGCTTCCGGAAATTCGGAAAATCCTGGATTTGGGGCGCGGTCCGCGGCGAAGCCACGGGTTCTCCCTTCTTGTTATAAATCTTATATGAAAATCTTTATATAAAACCTCCGATAAGCGCATTGCACCAACGTGTCTCTCACTAACGTGTGAGACGCAGAAAAGAGCACACTTAAATTTTCCCTGTGTTTTATACATGCCGCACACTTGAAACGTTTTCGGAGTTTTCGGAAATATCCGCAAAGAATCTGTCTGGAGGCCATATCATAAAAGGAGAATTTTTCATTATGGTTTCTTCAAGGCTAGTGTGAGTTCCATCTTAAGCCATTACTTAACGTGTAAAATTAAATTTTGGCTGAGGATCACCAAATTAAATCTAATTTTGTTTATTTTGCGCGAAAATTTTAAGAAATGACTATTTTAAAAATGTCGATTGTAATGAAAAGAGAGGGAACATTGCCGGAAATAACTAACGGATGTTTGCAGAATAGCAAAATTGGTACAGTACCATTTCGTTTGAGACTCTAAAAATCAGATTCGAAAGACTTCGAAAGATTTAGTACAGGATTTTCCCACGGTCGTATCTCGCTATTCCCCCTCGATGTTCCAAGCGAGTGATAGCTCATTTTGTAGCTAGGGGAGTCTGTAGTCATATTAAGTAAGAAACGCCGTGGTGTATTGGAATCCGCTACCGCGGCTCAAGCTGCTTAGCGAAAGAGCAAAAAAAAATTTCGTGTAATTGTCATTCTAAAACGCCTTGGAAATACACAAAATCGCCAAAAACAGCCAAAATTGCGAAATATCCAAAAAATCATCATTTTTCCACATGAATGTTAGCCAGTGATAATAATGTAGTACTCGGTGAGTACTACATACTTACAAGTAATCATAGTAGCCGATATGGCTTTAATAAAAAGATTTCACTTTAGACCCGGTTGGGCAAGGGACCGATCTGACCCTTTAAGCTCTGAAATAAATCCATAAATGATATGATATAATTGGATTTTTTAAATCAATAATGCGACATTTTTTGTGCAAAATATTTTGAACTGAAATGCCTAATACGTGAGCAGTTATTATATGAATCAGTCATGATATTAACAGTTCACTACCTAAGTTAACTATTAAAATTTTTAAAAGTAACCTTATGCTTCAATGTTAGCGGTTAATTTTCAGCCGGTTTAAAAATAGTTGAAAAATTAGCAATTGTTTTACAAAATTAATGATTCATTTTTTCAAACTTCAAAAATTAAATTTTCATGATTAACATTTTATTTTAATATTCGATCCATAATTTTGGAGATTAACTTTTAATTCTAAAAATAGCTGCTAATATGGAAGTAATTACGCATGCTCAAAGTTGAGTTTTGAGTAGAATTGCGCAATCTTGGACTCCTCGAACATTTTTGCACGGTTCACATAGCCAATGTCGGTAGGGTTATGAGGATTCACACCAGTGCCACTGTGCTGCCAACCGATCACCCCCAAATAGTTTTGCTTCGCCTATGGGGAGAAGCTGAGCTCATAGTCGAGGTAGTTTTTGTAGCTGAGCAGTCCGTTGTAGTTGCTCACTTCACGTCCGTTTACGAGTACGCGGATGTTTTTGGCGAACGTGACACCGATTCCCTGGATGACACTAATGTTGTCGCCTTTGGCAATGTTCACCCAATTACCATCCTTGGCTTTTTTCTCAATTTTTATCTCGGTGTAGAGGTAGGCCTTGCTCAAATCAACAAAATTTGAGCCAG
>JAKKPZ010000619.1:0-23780 GCA_022814885.1 Ditylenchus destructor | reverse complement strand
AAAATTATGGCTCAGTATGACTATAGATCCCGAAAAAATCGGGCTGGTAGATAAAATGAGCATCGTAGGAAAAATGTTACTATTGAACAAAAATGTCACAACTATATTAATAATTGATTGAAACAACATTTTTTGCACACTTTCAATTTCAGCCGTCACCTCGAAGATAGTGACCCAATCAACAGGTAAGGATATGAACTATGACAGCAATCCCTACAAAATTTTGACCAAAATTTCATGCATACTGCTATACACAACAAATAACGGAGAAAAAAAATAAGCATCATATATATTCCATCAGATTTTCATCAAAATCTGATGAAAATCTGATTAAAATTACACTTTTTGATCAAAAACGATAAATTTGAAAAAATTGTATTGTGCCGTTATAATCTGGATGAGTAACACCATATTTATGGCCAACATAATGAAAAGTGGCCCAAAATGGCTTTTTCATCACCCTGTTTCATCAAATATCCCCATATAGTAGCCCGGGCTTAAAAGAAATTTTAGAAGTTGGTTGAAAGACAATATTACCAGCTTTCAATTTCAGCCACAACCTCGACAGCACCAGTTGACACCTCAACAGCACCAGATGATACCTCCAAAGTGGTTAACACGTCGAAAGCGACTGTTGACACCTCCAAAGCACCTGTTGACAACTCGACAGTACCTGTCAACTCCTCAAAAGTGAGCACTGAAATCTCGAAGACGACTACTTCACTGCCAACCACCACTGTTCTTCCTACAACAGGTAGTAACTAATAGTTACTAACTATTATGCTCACCGTCGGCCAAATAACATGTGACGTCATCGTGTGTGTGAATCATCATTAGATGATTCACACGCATTCATAGATTATGTGACAGTATGACCTAGTGATCTATGAAACTCACTTTATCACGACATATGAAACATACGAAAGAGTGATGATTCATGGACATGACGACCAGGGCTGGGAGATCGGATCGGTTTTTTTGGCCATTTCCGATCCGATCCAAGCACCCCTAAGAATGCACTCGGCCGCGGATTCAAATTTAAATTCCCGCCGGCCGTGCCCGATAGGGCGCGGCCGGGAAAAATTTTAGGAAATTTTAATGAACCACCATTCCAAAATTAAAACATTTTCGCCTGCGGCGCTATTTGGTTACCCTTTCTCCTTCAAGTATTTTTTAAAATAGTGCAAATTTTTATATGACAACCGCCAAAAATCGAACAATTTTCGCCTGCGGCGCTCTTTTTTCATTATTTCTTCACTGTTTTTCAATGGTGATTGTCGTTTTCAGTATCAAAAACTACTGATTTTGAGCCAAAAATACCGAAAATAGCAAAAATTTTCGCTGCCGCGAAAAATTTTGTCTGAAAAAAGTGTTATTTCCAAATTTTTTCTTAATTTAGCAAAATTGAGTAAAAAATGGTAAAATTGTACAATTTCGTGAAAAAACATTAATTTTGCCATATTTTACCAAAAACTTGCAAATTTTACCCATTTTTAGGCATAAACAGCAAACTTAGATGATTTGGGAAAAATTTTGAAAAATAGCCATTTTTGGGAAAAAATTTTGGATCGGATCGGATCGGAAATATCGGGTTTTTTGGGCTCCGGATCGAATGTTTCATTGAAATTTGAATGCGCGAAATGTGCAGTTATAAGAATAAATAAAGTAAAATACAATAAAGTTTCAACTGTCTTCTTGACTCTACACAAAATATTGATTTGAAATGTAAAAAAAAATTATTTTATGCATAGTAAGACCAAAATTCTGACAACGGAATAGTTTTGAACAAAGTGAAATTCAAATCGTTAAATGTTTCGACACGAAATCACTTTACTCAAATACGCATTGGTTTTACCAAAAAATTTTTTGTCTCAAAATCTCTTTCGCCTGAATTTACACTTTCAATTTAACTTCTCTTTGTCATTTCTCCCTGCCTACTCCCTTAAGAGATACTCTGATTCGATAAGTTGTAAGGACATCAACTGATGAGACTCGACCTTACAACACACGTTTCGGTTCTTGCTGTATTGATTTTAGAGTCGAAACAGCAAGACTTAACTCCTAGTGTTAACAAACTCTTTCGTACTTTCCTCTGTATTTTTCTTTCATATTTTGTATGTAATTAACTTGTACTCTAGCATTTATAAAAATGCATCTTATTTGACTTCTTTTCTCCCACTATTTCACTTTTCTCCCTACTCGACTAATCCGAGAGTTATGTAAAGATCAATGATCATGGTCTTTGATCTCTTAATTTTAAATAACGATAACTCTCGGATTTTTTTGCTACTGATTTAATTTAAAAAGTATATCGTTCGTTTCAGCGAGTACTTTCCAACGGTATATTACTTTACTTTTCAAAAAATTTTAGGGAGGAAAAAATAAATAGGGAAACAACCAAAAAAGCATGCATTTTTATGGAAGATTCGTCAAAAAGTCGGCTTTTTGACCACTGATCGCGATTTTTGTCATATTTTCGCCAAAATTTACGTAAAAACTGAGTGTCTAACGTGAGAAGAGATAAATTTTACGTCCCCTATTAGCTTCTGAAAAAATTCTAGCAAAAAATTTTTTTAACACACAGAGTTAGCTCACTACCCAAGATTTCTACGCCGGCCCCTCGATACCAAACCATCTCGACTTAAACCTTTTACCCGCACTCCCGCGGACATATTCTATACTCAAACCAGAAGACTCACTCGACTATCCAAGATCTCTAACGACCTGCAGCAGAAAACTGAGTGTCTAACGTGAGAAGAGATAAATTTTATGCACTCATTGCGAATCGGTCCACGTTAAAAACGAATAAAGTCGACTCTCGACCTATTCAAGTGAATGAATAAAACGTCAAGACTGTGCTATCCAACCAACCAATTTTCCTCTCTCAGTCTCTCCTGGGAGATACTCTCTCTCTGTTAAAAGTCATCCATTCAAGTCATAATGCACTTTACCTAGGTTGTACTACCATACTGATACCGGTATATGACAAAAGCATTTCAAAAAATATCGAAAATTTGACTAATTTTTTGAATTTTTCCAATTTTTGCCAAACATTTTGCCGTTACGAAGCTTTTTTTGCAAACAAATTTTCTGTTAGTGCTTTTGAGCAGCAGTTTAAAATTTGCCATTTGAATTGAGGTTTTCGCGCCAAGACCAAACTTGAAAATTTGGAACGAAATTTGCAAAAAAATTTCTCCAAATCAGGCAAATTTAGATAAAAATTAATAAAATATGATAAAAAATATGAATTTTTCTTTAGCTATGTTAACAACAACATTTACACTAAATAAAGGCGTTAAAAATACGACTACAGTTAAAAACATGAAAAACGGCTATTCTGGCCGAATCCACCACCTAGGTTTAATTTGACCTTATTTTAAAATTATAAAAGTGGGTTTTCAAGAAAAATACGTCAAAATTTGGCACATTTTTTGCTACCTCCGCCGCTAACGGAAAAATGTGCCAAAGTTTGACGCATTTTTTAAAACGCACCTTTTTTCAAAAATTCAAAACAATTTGGGGACTAAACCGACTCTGAAAGGCCAGAATTAGTGATCAAAAACACTCCCAACATCGGTCGAAATAGCAGAACTCAAAATCTAGTCTCCAACCCAGCCTGAATGGGAAGACCTATTAGGCTGTTACACTAGTGTGACAGTTAGTTATAGCATATCTGAGGGTATCCCTCTAAGGCGCACTGTGTAAGTTCTAGAATTCTCCCATTTTTCTACACTCCCGGACCCCAAACTCGCGAATACTCCCCCAAAACCCATGGTTTTAGTGATGATTTAGGTGATTATTAATATCAGAATCGGAGGGTCCCGCTACGAAAATTGAGAAAACGTCATTTTTCAGTGTTTGGGGGTTTCTACAAAGGGAACTTTTCACGCTGCGCTCAGATCGGAGCGTGTGATATACGAATCGCTTCTTCTGGGTGAGAAGAGTCGATTGATAGCCGTCTGGCTGGCAACATTTGTGAGTAGTGTAATTTATGCTTTCGAAAATCCGGAAAGCCCTGGATTTGGGGCGTGAACCGCAGGTTTCCCTTCTTGTATGCTCCGATGCTCAAAGAACCACCGCACCGAAAAGACAACAACGCAACAGTTAGCGCGCAGACAACAGACAGAAGAATTGGGTAATTAAACCAGCAGACACAGATATTCTCTGCGCTCTAACATGTTGCGTTGTTTTTTTGTGGTGCCGCACATTATCACTCTTTTGACTCCCTCTCAACATATAAGGCCAAATTGGGTATTTAAACCGAAAAATGCCCAATTGAATTGCCGCGCAAAAACTGACAAACTGCAGCTTGTGCGTAGGAAAAGTGCGAAGGTTCTCCGAGAATCGGTCCATAACATCTAGTCTAGATGTTATGCGTACAAGACTGCATAATATTACCTGACAGGTACATCGAACACAGTCCTGAGATTCTAGAAAATAACTCAGATTTTCACGAATGAATTTGTTTGTACTGTAGTCTCGAGACATATCAGCAGGTGGAAATTTAGTCACGTAGTCATATTCGCTGACAAAATTCGAGAACTACATCCAAAAGTCCAAGTGTTTGCCTGTGCTACAATTTTATGATCTTAATATTTACTTTTTATATGAGGTAGTCTTGGTGACGATAGGTTGGACAATTTTGGAATGACGTTAAGTGATGTCATCTGTCATCAGCAAGTCTAGCTCGTGTGAAAAGGAAATATCAAGATTTGAGAAATTCGAGCTACTAACGGAATTTTGGGTGTTCTTCTAGAAACAGGGAATTGAACGGCTGAATTTTTGGTCAATCTGTACAATCAAACAGGTGAATGATTCACCAATTATTACTTTGTCAGTACTTTTACCGTTATTTAAATGTAAGGGTAAATGTATGAATTCCTAATTTTTCCGCATAAAATTTTATAAACGTGAATAGTTTTTAGCAATTTTGTGAGAGATTTTAAGAAAAGTGACAAAATAAGGTTTATATGACACTACGATAAGGCATGATAAAGGTGCGGTGTACGGTTTGCAGTTTTTTGGGCTTCCTGATATGATCAAGGGATTATTTCGCATATGCCGGGGTTTCTTGCGTCCCTGATCACGAATCCGACATCAGATTTGACCCCGGCACTACGCTCATGCCTGATATGGGGTACGATTTGCAGCTTGTTGGGGAGTTTGGTCCTATACAGCGGCTGACTTGGGCGACGTGGCGCACATATACCCTCTCGCAGTCTAAAGCGCAGAAAATGAAAAGGACGCACATAACAGTGCTTTCCTGCGGACTATCTGACCGGGCGCCTGATTTAGCGATTTATCCAATCGGGTCCATCTATCTCATCACTAATCTGATGACGGTGTGTGTATGTCAACTTTTTTTAGTTCTGTCTTTTGAAAGAAACTGTTTTTTAAATATAGGTTTTTCACAGTAATTATCTGCCCGGTCAGGTTGGGGAGTTATACACCTCTCTACACGCCAGCTGTATAACTCCTAACCTGGCAGGACAAAAAAATGATGAAAACGCGACTATTAAAAAAACTGTCTGTTTCAAAAGATAGAACTAAAAAAGTTGACTTACACACCCCATAATCAGAATAGTGATGAGATCGTTTACCCCCTTTTGGTGTGTGCAGGGGGGTCTGAAAAAAATTTTCACAAACTAAACCTACCCTAAAACGGGGTTATCCGCCACTTTTGGGGTTCTATCGTACAAAAAAATTTTTGGGCGATCGTGACACAGACACTGCGGTTTAGGTAAGAGCGGATTGGATAAATCGCGCTGGCACAGAACAAGATGCAGCTGAAAAAGCCATGATTCACACTACAGAAAGTATAGTCTACTTTTTGTGCGTACGAATCATTGGCTTTCTCAGCTGCAACATTGTGCATCCTTTTCCATATTTTTGTGTGTTGGATAGTAAATTCTTTGTGTAAAAAAAGAGACAAAAAATCAGACATTTTATAAGGAACGGCTCCTGATCCGGGCGGTCCGGCAAACCCACCTAAGAATGTACTCGGTGTTGCCCAAAAGGGTGTTGTGGACCGAAAAAAGTTGAAAATTTATGAATTTTCCACAAATTTTCAAAATTTTTCATAAAATTCTGAAAAATATTTATTTTTGCATTTTTTTTCCAAAAACTGGGCCTGGGCAGGGAATAACCCATTCCGTGACCATGCTTACTTTAAGCCGAATACCTAAAAATTTTAGTTATATCCAAAATTAGCTTACTACCAACAAACCTATAATTTCCACTGAACTAGATAGACTTTGGCCACACACGCCAACAAATATGCAAAAAAGCAACACCCCAGAATTTTTGAGAAAAACTAACTGTAAAAGTAGGGAAAATTTTGGCGAAAGTTACCAAATGACTCAAAAATAAAGCTACCGTCAATTTTTTTTCTTGAGTTATATTATTCCTACTACCTCTGAGTTTAGAAATTGGGGAGCTTACAGTTACTCATTCAGGAATCTTTTCAAGTAATCAAAGTGAAATTGCTAGTAAATCCAAGATTTGGAAACTCTAAGCATGATCTCATTAAAAAATATATAAGAAAACCACGTAACATTTCCAACAACCATTGATAAAAATTTGGTAAAACTATTCCAAAAAATCTTGTCTTGAATTTGCCGAGTATTGATTTCTAAAACCGCGTTTAGGTAAATCAGCAACCCGCACACCTCACTTCTCAATCGAACCACACCTTCGACCCTTACCTATGTGTCAAAAATCTCTAACGTGCTGGCATTACTCTCTCTCCATAGATGTAAAGACGCTTGGTAGGATCGTTGGATAGGGTCATAGGGTAAGGTGGTAGGTTACGGACGTAGGATACCACCTGGGGACAACGAATTCTCATTTCAAGATCCTTGATCGTTCGCCCAGGACTCCGTTAGAATGCTGATCCCGTTTAGCGGCGTGATAGAGAGATAGACAAATATGATAGAGGTTCAGCTGTATAATTTGCGAATTTATTCTATTAAAAATCTCTAACATACTGGCATTGCTATCTCTCCATAGACATAAAGATGCTGGGTAGGATCGTTGGATAGGGTCACAGGTAAGGTCGTAGTACTAACTGGGTATGACATATTCTGAATTCGAGATCCTCGGTCGTTCGCCCATGACTGCGCTCAATCTTTGTCCTTGCTGTATACCTCAATCGTAAAGATAGATAGATGTGATAGACGCTCAGTTGTATAATTAGCGTATATATATTCCACTGCGCGAAGTAAAGAATATCCATTTCCAGTTTACAGCCGATTTTTTTGTTTATCTATTTGCTTAATGAAGAGTTCACTTACAGACTTGGGTACTACGTCGCTTAAGTATTCAGACTTCATCTATTTAAGCCTTGAGAAAGTGTATTGGGAATAATAATTTCTTTAGAATCTATGCGATAGAAAGTCAATTACTTAATTAACAGACCTATTATCTATAATTAGACGATCAGGGAACTAATCATAGGGGGAGCTAACGTTAGTCTAATTACAGATAATACTCGACCTAGCTAAATTCTGTATTGTGCGAATGGTACTGATCTGTGTTTGGTGACTCTCTAAGATCGCTACCTTTCCTGATACAGAATTTAGTGAAGTCAAAAATAAGATTCTATCTACGTAATTAGTAAATTGAGGTCCAAGTACTCCAAGATCCCCAAGTTGAATCGGGGTACGGTAAAAGTCCCCCCGGTAAAAGCCCCCCAAGTTCGCTATTTTTGGTCATAACTTTTTTCTGGAACATTCTAGAATTATGTGTAATGGCTTAAATTAAAGCTACGGCTCTTAGCTACAAATCGGTATATTACACACCGCATCTCGATTCAAGAATCTCGAGATTCAATTTTTTTTGTCTCTTTACTCTTGATTTTCACGAAAATTCAAGAGTAAAGAGACAAAAAAAATTGAATCTCGAGATTCTTGAATCGAGATGCGGCGTGTAATATACCGATTTGTAGCCAAGAGGCTTAGCTTTAATTTAAGCCATTACACATAATTCTAGAATTTCCAGAAAAAAGTTATGGCCAAAAATAGCGAGCTTGGGGGCTTTTACCGGGGGGCTTTTACCGTGCGCCGTTGAATCATGATTCCACTCAAGATCATGTATCTCCAAGATCCATGAAATATTCGTAAATAGTTCCAATCAAGTTCACCTATTTAGAATGCCCAAAATGGGTATTCAAGACTTTTCTATCTGAAATTAACTGGCAGCAAAGCTGCTAGTTAACCGTCGGGTCAATGAATTCGTTGAACTCAATAAATTTTAACGCTTGATCGCGAGATCCGTGTGCCTCCATCCATCCGCACATTTGCCGTCGGTTAGAGTCATGAACTTTCTTGTTTGGGGAATAATATTATGGCAATGACTCGGAGGGAACTTCTTGGAAAACGTCTTGCTTATCCCAATCAAGTCTTGGGATAAGCAAGACTGTATTGTCTCGTACAGTGAAAAGTACATTCCTCCCACTCATCGAATCATATTTTCAGAAAGTCCAAGTTGTCTGGAGATTACTTTCTCAAACATTAAAAGTCTATAGCTATGAAAATGTTTTCCGTATTCACAGCTCAGGTATTGGCGATGTTTCTAATTGTGGTTCAACTTTCAGTATGGGAAGGTAGGTTACCTTTTTTGGACGGTTATAGTTCATACACCATAGCATACGTTTTTTTTTCAGCCACTGGTCAACTGTTAACCTTCAAAAGGTATGAGACCCGGAAAAGACTTGATATCCCTCATCAGCCGAAGGAAGAATTATCCATCAAGCAGCTGGTCGACAGAATCAAACCGTTTAAAACAAAGCTCAAGGACATAACTCAGGATCCGAAAGAAATTGACAAGAAATTAGCGGCAGAGTTGGCAAAGTTTCCCCAGGATAAGGACGAGGCTAAGCTGACATTCCATAAACTGGTCGTGGATTGCAAAGAATTTTGGTGGAAGACACTTTCTTACGGAGAACCCTACGCTGTAAATCAAATTAACTTTTGGTCTTTCATGAACAACGGAAAAGAGCACGAAGACTTTAAGCACTTGCATCACATTTATGTGCTTATGCAAGCTCAAAGCAAAAAGTTGGACAAGCTGGTGGATAAGTGGATGTATGACCAAAACCTTATCAATAGGCCGAAAACGGGAACGACCAAAACACTGTTCCAGAAGGTAACTAGTACTTTATGATGCAATCTAGCAAAATGTCAGAAAGCATAGGATAAGTGACACACCTGAAGGGGTAATTTCTGCTTCTCTAGTATTCTCTCTTCACGAAAGGAAAACTAACGCTGCCGGTGCATAGTGTTAGGGTCTAGTGTTAGAGTCTATACCGTCAAAGAAGCATAGAAAGACTCTGAGAAGCATACAAACATGTCAGAAACCACAGGATGCGTCATACCTAATAGAGTCTTTTTCTGTTTCTCTGACAATCCACTCTTACGGTGACACACTTACAATGACAAGGCAACTGCTGTGCCCGTAAGCGAGAGAGTGTTAGACATATTGTAGTACATCGTATCGTTCCCTTCCAGCTTGGATATCTCAAAAATTCTCAAAGTAGACGATAGAACTGTGAATATGAAAGTTGTAGCTGATAATCTAAACTCCCAATCGAACTCATAACGTGCAAATAGAACATGCCCAAATACGAATCTAGATATAAATCTAGATTTCCGTTTTAGAAGACTTAAAACCTGCTTTTGGGAGCTCAAATTCTGAAGTCTAACTAAATAATTGTAGTATTAAGTTCATATTCTAACATCCATATAAACAGGTCTTGGTCGAAGGAGGCGGTCCCACTGGCTTACTTGCAACAATGGAAAACTTCGTGGATGGTCGCGATGTGGTCATGGTGAATAATCGCTCGACCTACGACAGAAACAGAATCATCACTCTCACAAACAGAGGCCAGCAAACCGCTCTGCCTGTCAAACTGATGATTTTCCTCGGAATGAAGTTCAAAGAGACGTTTGTCAAAAATGGTGACAAGGCCTCCGTCGGCAACTATATGCCAGAAATCCCGAATCTTACTGATAATGATAGCTTTGTCACTCTGCGCATTCCTATCATGGAGCTTGAGAAAGCCGTGAAGAAAAGACTCGAGGTATTGGCCACGTATGTGGACACGAGAAATAAGACAGAACGAGGTAAGTGATGATCAAAAAAGGTCTTTTTAACATTTTTTACGTAAATTTACTAGAAGCGAAGAACCTTAACAATTTCAGGTGCCAAGCCGATACTTCAACTCTACTCCGGAATCGCAGTGAAACAGATCAAATTTTCGACTGATAATGTTCCACATAATTTTGCTATGCTCGATGGCGATGGCAAAGGTATAGTTTGGATTTCAGTTCCTGGCATTACGATCGCATTCTAGTGGCCACTTCACATGTTCATAAGTTTTTGGCTAAGGTAGAACGGAATCTAAGGATGTTTATGGCCAGGAGTACCTCAGTTTCTTTATCAGGGTCCTATGCGGGGAATTCAGGGCCTATTCAGGGGTACCCATAGGGTTGCAATATAGGGTTGCAACATATATACTATATGTTAGAGTTTAGAGGAAAACTCTAATCCGGGGTCCGTTTCCTGTGCCACAGATTCCAATTTTCTAAGCCACAAGCTAGCGTGGTCACGCATTGTCTTCCGGTTTCAAATCTAAATCAAAAAATTTAGCCAAGAAGCCCGAAGAAGCCACACCACCTCAGAAAAAGCAAACGGTCCCGCAAAGAGAACAGGAGCTGCTCAAACTTATGAAGGAAGTATACGGTCAAGACATCAAGCCGGATATGAAAGTTGTACCGCACAATGATGACAAAGTCACAGCAAAGGAAAGAGCAGAGTTGGAGGCAAAGGGCGCGCCTGTGTTAAAGTACATAAAACTTGATGTGATACTGTGTGCCGGAGGCGTCGGAGACGAAGTGCGATGGAAATACCTTAGTCAGTCGGACGAAGTCACTATTCCACAAAGTCACATTGCAGTTGATTTCATCAAGGGCGAGAAAGTGAAAAGCAAGGGCAAGCATTTTGTTGCTGACACAATGGGGCTGGGCATTGGTAAGGATTTCTAGAATGTACTTTTAAGTAGTCATCTAAAAGTGAAAAAAATATACGTTTTTAATTTTCAGGAGGTATGGTCACTGTCCACTCATACGATGCATTCTTTGAGATGCAGAAAATGAACGATCGTATCAAAGCTGTTGTCAAATTGCTCGAGGAAGCAAAATTGGCCGACAAAGCAAAGGTGTTGAAAAAGTATGAAAACATTCAAGAGCTATTAACTAGCGGAATTGTTGTCTCAAAAAAAGACGAACGAGAAAACCCTGTGGAATTTCGCATGACGCCGGAAGGAAAATTTGGGATTGAAAACGCGTTTGGAAGCTCGGAAAAAATCATGCCGGTTTTCCACGAAAACGAATACTCTTTGAGCTTTTCATCGGATACGCCATTGGCGCTTCAGGCATTGTTCATGGATATTGACAAACTTTTGCCAAGTTTGAAAAAGGATGTTAAAAATGCGACATTACTTAAAAACTTGAAAGATCAAATGATAAGAAAATTCGCGACAGCGATGATTCGTATGGCCATAGCTGCGTATTTGGGAAATGGTCGGCCAGGCATAGATTTGAGTGAGACTGATCTGATTAATATAACTGCAGATGGAGATCCGGGCATAGGTCTTGACAATGATAAATTGAACTTTGACACTCGGACTGTTAACACACGAGTTTTTCCATTGACTGTAAAGGTAGGTTATTCATTATATCAGCTACCGACCAGGGCGAAAAAGGAGTGACACACAAAATCTTGAGGAGATATCATAGTATCCAAAGTGATGAGAAAACTCATCATGCCGATGAGTAATGCCAAAGTACTCATATGGTCTTATTACTCGATTATTTCGCAAAAAACTCACGGGTCAGTTCGTGCTCCTCAACGAAAACGATTCGCTTGACGAGTGTACCCCTCAACTTGCCTGCCTTACTTCTGAACTCAAAGAAAATACCCACACCCAAGGGATACATCCGGGGTATTGGGTCCGGGTATGCAAGCTAGAGCATATTGATTAGTCTTAGATTGAGGCTTACATCCGGGGTATTGGTGCCGGGTATGCAAGCTAGAGCATAATGATTAGTCTTAGATTGAGGCATACATCAGGGGGTATTGGTGCCGGGTATGCAAGCTAGAGCATAATGATTAGTCTTAGATTGAGGCATACATCAGGGGGTATTGGTGCCGGGTATGCAAGCTAGAGCATAATGATTAGTCTTAGATTGAGGCATACATCAGGGGGTATTGGGTCCGGGTATGCAAGCTAGAGCATATTGATTAGTCCTAGATTGAGGCTTACATCCGGGGGTATTGGGTCCGGGTATGCAAGCTAGAGCATATTGATTAGTCTTAGATTGAGGCTTACATCCGGGGTATTGGGTCCGGGTATGCAAGCTAGAGCATATTGATTAGTCCTAGATTGAGGCTTACATCCGGGGGTATTGGGTCCGGGTATGCAAGCTAGAGCATATTGACTAGTCTTAGATTGAGGTGGGGGTATTGGCCTGCTAAAGCTAATCCAAAACATTTCAGAAGATAAAAGTCCCTTCGATGTGGATCCAGATTAAGAATGTCTCACTGCTGCTGGCAACCATGGGTGACTCCAACATAAACTCCCACTTTCGATTGGGCTCCAGGATTGATATGGGATTCAGAGAAGGTTCGCTGATAAGCAGTGTTTTGAGAGGGTACCACCACGATGACAACATGAAGGAAATCAACGCACTAGAAGAAATACGTGGAAACTTGAACGGTGTTCAAAGCATGCTTGAGAATACTAATACCACTCAAGCCACCTTCCTGAATCGGCAGCCCAAGCCGACAGCATTGACCGTAGAATCACTGTGCGAATTGATTAATAACGAAGCCAAAAGTATGGCGAAGAGAATTAAAGTCTTCCCTGAAGCTCACGACTTTGAAATTACATTCGAGAATGGAAAAGTTGTCTCTCCGAAGCAGAAAAAGTTTCAAATCAAGGTCAATAAGAGTAGAGTGGATGGCAAATGGGAGCCTACAGATCCGAGAAATGCTGAAGTGACCGACGATGGCCTAATAAAAATCGATACCACTATGTACTTTACATTAGCAGAAGCTGTGCTCCAGCTCAAACCTCTGAACTCTAAACTATAAGCAGGCTTCTGATTCATACTTTTCTTTCTCCATATTTCTGGCTAGGAAACGTTTCTTGAAACTAAGACTCTCTCATTTCTCCAATTGTTTCATTTTATGTTTTTCAATAATCATTTCCATTAAACTGTTACGGTATTGTACGATTAGTTGTTTATAAATGTTTTTCAAACAAACCGTCTGCTTATTTTATACTTTAAAAAGGTTCGTTTCAAGATTCAAATTCCGACTCTGCATACAAAATCCGCATGCAAAATGAGAAACATTTCGCTTTTAAATATCTCGCCTGAACGAAATATTTAAAAGGGCAAATATTGTCCTCTTCTGCACCTCATCTTCACTTCTGAAAACCCCATCAAGGAAATCCCCTTAAAGAGTGTTAAAGAAAAAGACCGTTAAATACAAGACGTAAGATGTTGTAAGATGCATCTTATTGAACCGCTTCCTAGCTTGGGAGAGCCGCGAAGCGGCTCACCCAAGCTAGTCTCTATATATTTCCCCCACCCGATATCGCAAAAGAACCCAGAGAAATGTTTTTTTGAACATTTTGAACAAAGCAAAATGACACACCATATCTAGAAATAATGAAAAGCATACTTTGAAAGAATGGAAAATATTACTGAAATGCTCTAAGCAACAAAAAACCGGTCTGGGCATTCCTCGGTGCAACTCCCTTGGAATCAGCTAAATATGTTGGATTTATAAAAACCAATTTCTGAAGTCGAACAACTGTCATTCAGAAATGATATCTTTGCATGCCTTTTGAACCTTCTTCATAAAAAATCTGAACCAAATTTGAAAGAAAACGACCAGAAAAGCACCAGAGAAAAACTAGGTTTTAGCAGCCCCTGCCGGGGCTGCCAACTTTTTTTGAATTTTTGCTCTAAAAAAATTTAACTATTTTTTCTTTCATAATTAATTCAAAAATTTTATTATCCTCAAAAACCTCAAACAAAAGTCTTCCAAATGATTTTTATTGTGCTCGAGGTTGACATTGAAATAAATTTATTGTTAACCACATTAAAAATATGCAAAATACGGCAAATTTTTAAATAATTGTCTTTCTCTTTTTAAGAATAATAAAAATAGAATAGACTGTTTTTATGAATGCAGTGAAACCGGTAAAATTTGAAGTCAAGTTTCTTACGGTTTTATTTGTTAGCAATCTCACGAATTATTTTGAATGATTTCATATATTCTAAAAGCACATCGTTAGCGTGACCCGCTGCTACTTGGCCTTTTTGACCCCTTTCACAAAATTCACGCTTATTGCCAATAAATAATCGAAATGACGTATTGACAATAAGTTGGCCGGAAGTCATGTGCGAGCAGCATCCCCCCCCCTTTTTGCGGTGTTAAGGAATTCATAGCGTAAGGGGCCAATCGAAAAATGTATAATTCGTGTAATTGCTATTAATTAACATTGAAAAATTCCTTAGACATCTCGTGTAGATACATATCAGATAAAAATATCATAAAGATAACTCCATTCATTTTCTTTCGATGATGTTCAACCTAAAGATATTATCGCAAAATTATATCTGTAGAGGCCAAAAATTTTTGACAGCCGTCGCTTTGCAAAAATGTATGATTCAAATTACCAAAAATATTTAGGCTTATAAAGAAAAATTTTTGCCCTCGTTCAAAAGTAAAACGCTTACCTGTGAAACCTAAAACTATTTATTAGAAAATCGATGTTCTTTAGTCATTATTTCCCTTTCATCTATAAAATTTCTTTATAAACAATGTTCCTAATTTTTCTCTCTTCACAATTTTCTGGAAGTTTTACTTTGATACAATCCCATGATTTGACTCTTGATAACGCGACATAAAGTTGT
Organism: Ditylenchus destructor; assembly: GCA_022814885.1. Classification (NCBI taxonomy): domain Eukaryota; kingdom Metazoa; phylum Nematoda; class Chromadorea; order Rhabditida; family Anguinidae; genus Ditylenchus; species Ditylenchus destructor. The sequence continues at coordinate 8,793 of JAKKPZ010000619.1, read as the reverse complement.
CCATGCGCAAAAACTTCGTTTGACAGATCAAGTCCAATTTTTTCAAACGTTTGTCCTTGAGATTTATTTATCGTCATAGCAAATGCAAGTTTTACCGGAAATTGATGTCTGTGTACATCATAGCCAAAGGACGTGTTATCAACCAATGTTATTCTCGGTAACAGAATTATGTTCCCACATTTGGTACCAGATATAATTTGGCATTTAAGAACATGTGTTTTCATCTCAATTACACGTAATCTCGTTCCATTGCAAAGCCCTGTGTCCATGTTCAAATTTCTTAGCAGAATTACAATTGAATTTGTTTTTATCCTCAGAATATGTGGTGGTAATCCGGCTGACACTGATTTATTCAGAACTTCTGGAGGTATTTCACCGCAATTTGTTTCGTCAATACTTGTATAGCCTTGGGTGTTGCCTTCTAACATTTTTAAAATGTCTTCATTCAATCTGTCAACGTCACAGTTTAAAGCTGCTAAAATTGCGCTTTTTGACATCTTTTTAAAATCTTGATTCTTTATTAATACTTTGAAAATTTCTTCAGCTAAACTTTTTTTACAAATACACATCTCCGGTAACTGATATCTGTCTTTCTCATCGTTTTTTGTTCCATCGCCAATATCAATTAAATCTTGAATGAATTTTACTTGAGTTGGGTCGGCTCTCATATTCTTTTTAAGTTTAAATACTTCAAATTTTTTCCAATGTTTCCATTTTTTTAACGATAAGTCAATTAACTGTGATTTTGATGCATTTCTCTGAATTGGAAGTGTTTGCCTGAAATCTCCACCACACAGAAATATTTTACCTCCAAACAATTTATCATTCTTCATAAGTGTTTTTAGCAATTTATCAGCAATTTCAAATGCATATTTACTTGCCATTGGTGCTTCATCCCATATAATAACATCAGTTTCTATTAGTTCTTTTGCTTCCTTTGAATTGACTTCAATTTGTGAACTTGAATCGTGTAATAATGGGACTGGCAACCCAAATGTCTTATGATTTGTTTTCCCGTTTCGTAAAAGTAATGCTGCTATTCCACTATATGCCGTGTTTATTCCTTTCTTTTTTAAACTTGCAACAATGTGATCGATTGTTTCATAAACATATGTTTTGCCTGAACCTCCGCATCCTTGAAGGAATATACATTTTCTTTTTTTGCAATTAGGATCGTTTAATAATTCTTCGATTCTTTCAACAACGTATTTTTGCTCCGGATTGTCTTTCATAGAATTTTTCATTTTTTCAGCTATTTCAGCTTCATGTTTTGTATCAATTATTGGTTCTTTGTCCAAGTCTCTTAACTTTGTTGGTGCTGGTTTCATGTTTTTAAAATCAGATAGCTTTTTTCCTTCTCTTTGCAGCCTGTTTTCGATATCTTGATAAGCATAGTTTTCCGCTTCTTCATCGCTCAATTTATACTTTTTGGCATAATCTTCCGACATATCTTTTTTAAATTTTTCCCATAGCTTTTCTGGTTCAATAGGTGCACAATGTACCAATATTGTAACGAATAGATGTCTTAACGCAGCTGGCATTTTATAAGCAACTGATTCTTCCATACATTTAATCCATTCGTCATCATCTTTAATCAAACCTCTTGCTAAACATGCTTGTCCAAAAGTTGTATACTGTTTTCCTTCAAATTCTCTTAAATTTTCGTAACTTGTTGGTCCTTTTACATGGTTCAGCAGTAATCTTAAATAATATCGATCTTGTTCTTTAGGTGAAACTGTGTACATTCTTCCAAAAATTTTAAAATGTCCCTTTCTTATCGTCCATTCACCGGTTTTAGGTTGCCATGTATGTTTACGACAAAATTCTGGATATGTATATTTTTCAACTTGTTTCCCTTCTTTTTCAGCATTCTTATAAAATTTAAAGAACCCAGTTAACTTAGTATCTCGACCCATTTTTTCTAACAAATTTTCTTCTGCGTTTTCGTCGTCATTATCAGGTACTACAATTAGTTGTTCGTTTGGTAAATGGACTGGTAATCTTTCAATGGTATGACTAATTCCATGTAACTTTTGTTTAAAAATTCTCCAACATGCTTCAACTGGTCCAACATATCTTGCGTCTAAATGCTGTACAATTTCATCATGATTGATTATCTTTTTATCAGGATTTACTTCAATTATATCTATTGCAGCTTTATCATGTCCTTTGTATACATATTTGTACAAATATTTCACTGCTTGCGTGTCTGATACTTTTTCAACGTTTACATGACAATTTAACATCATTGATAAGTAAGGAGCATGCGGTACGACCCATCTATTATCAAACTTAAAGCCTCTTTTCTCGTGAATTCTTCCGTTATCTGGTCTATAATATAATGCACTACCTTCTTCATTTATTACAGTATATTCTTGATAATTTTTCGGATAACCTTTTGAACAAATTAACTTTCCATTTTTTTCAATCATACATGGTGCATTTGGAAACTCTTCTCCACATGGTCCGTGTAACATGAATTTCGTGCATATGTCATAGTATCTGGGATTCTTCTCTCTATTTTTTGGTAACCTCGCTCTGATAAACTGATCGACTAATTCAGCTGATTTTATTTTGTCTTCAGATATCATTGTTACTAACATATGAATATGTGGTAATCCTCTTTTTTGAAATTCAATGACAAATACATATGATGCAACTTTTCCAAAAATGTTCTCATCTTCAATTACCTGTCTTAAACGTTTTATTTTTAAATTGAAAACTCTTGCAACAACGTCTGGTCTATCACTCGCTGTTTGACCTTCGTAAATATTGTCTAAAATGTCTGGATCTTCTGGATTACAGGTTGCTGTTATAAAAAGATCAGGTTTTCCGTATACTCCAACTAATGCCATAGCATCTTGATATAATTGAGTCATATTTCTCGGTGAACCAATATAAGTCGATGGTAAAATGATCACCTTTCCCACTTCTGCTCCAATTATTTCAGCTTCCGATGTCATATAATCCTGTAATCCAGTATAACTCGCTGCTTTTAATTTATTCTGATTTTGCCTTATATAGTTCAAATTGTTTTGTTCTACTTTTGTATAATGATCAACAGCCCATTGTTGAAACAACATTTTACCATGATGTAATGGATTAAACGTGTCTCGAATTCCAATTTTATAACTTGCATAATCACACATGCTTATTCTTTTTCCTTCATTATTCTTCAATTTTTCATTCCAACCTTCGTTTCCATTTGGATAAAACAATGGATAGGTCATTGGTTCTAATACTTTACTCATGATCGGAATTGTTTTTAACTGTTTTTTACCTTTTTGATGGACTACTACATTTGCAGCAGGAATTTCTCCCGCTGCGTCAACAACAAATATAGCTGCAACTTCGTTAGCAGTTGGAACATTATATCGTCTTGTATCCAATTTGTCTCTTAATCCGAAAGCTAACTTTATCTCTTTTGGCTTTTCTCCTCTTTTCTTTGCAAGGTTTTCCTCATTCTCTTCTACTTCTTTTAACATAAAATAACCTTCCGCAAATGGATTATCTTCTCTTAGTCTTGTTTCAATTTTACTGATGATTTCAATAGGACAGTCAGTTCTGTTTGTTCTCTTTCCGATAGCATCGTTTGAGTCATAAAAGAACAATTGACCGTTGGTTGGTTCATCATTACCATCTGTTTTTGCTATAACATTGGTTGTATGATACACTCGGCCCTGAATGCGATAGCAAGGAGGACCGGGTGTTCTAAAGTCTGGCCTGATTGAACACAAAGATGCAAATGAAAATGAACTGTTTAAGCTGACAATGTTATCATAAAATGACTTTTTCCCTGGGTAATTTTCAACAAACAGTGATCTCCAATCATCCGGATAATCTTTAAATGGATCTTCTAACTGAATTTTTCCGTTATTACAGCAGTCACTAAATGAATTGGATTCAACACGTTCTTTTTGTTCTTCTTTAAAATGCTTTGCGTTACAATATTTGCATTCGCTTGTCATTTTTCCAAGTCGATAAAATTCAACATTTTTCCAATCACTGGCAGCTTTATAATTTTGATTATCCTTTGATCTTCTTCTTTCTCTTAAATTTTGTTTATTCTTTTTTTCTCTTTCCTTTCTTTGTGTAGCTTTGTCTTGGGATTCATTTTCTTTCGACACTCTCTTTCGTTCTTTATCCTTTTGTTTTCTCTGCTCTGACTCTTCCTGTGATTTATTTTCTCTGCAACGTTTCTGGCGATCATTATTTTGCTTTAATCTATCACACTTTTCAGCGGCTGTTTCGTTTTTCCTCTTTTCTTGTCTAAATTTTTTCATATCTTCATTCTCTCTTTGTCTGGAATTAGGACTTTTATTTTCTCGGCTTTTACGTTTCCGTTCTGCAGATGTCATTGCTCTTTTTTTCACACTTTTCCCGGAATTTGACTTATTTTCATTTGAATTGGAACTGGTACCAGCGTTATTATCACAAAATTGACTTTCTGGAAGACTATTCGAAGTTGTTTCATTCTGATTGACAGGTTCAAAGACATTTTGATTTCCTGGATCTGTTTCATCATCAGTCGTTTTAACTTGATTTAAGCGATTTATTGCCTGGTTTACTCCAGGTTTAATCGTTTTCGAACTTCTTAATGAATATCTTGACGACATATCTCAAAGAAGTGACAGTAAATCGTAGTGAGAATATGGAATCACTTGAGTCACTAAAAATACAATTTTTAACATGGAAATGTAATAATGTTGCAAATAGAATTGAAATATCAAATAGGGTCAATATTGCACTATAAGATTTAGAAAAATCACAAATATAAATAATTTTGCGCATAACAATTCTCATAGTTTATAAAGGTAATGTGAGGAATTAAATTGATTGAAATAAATGTACGGAATAATAAATTCTCAACAAAGTTAAATTGAGACAATGATAAGGAATGATAAATACCACCGAATTGAAATGGTATCGCGTTCAACAGTGAATTGCTACTAAAATATTGGTGAAATGAAAAGTTGAAACGCGAAAATGATTTTGAAACAGCTTTCACATTTGGCGAGACGAAACCTTATTCACATCGACCGGCCTTTCTTTTGTTATGGCCTTTCTCTAATGCGAATTGACCTTTAATGCACAGATGTTCATATCGGCTTATGTTTTCCTTCCATATTTTCGTTAATCTTTTACTGCTAACTTTGTCTCAACTCGGTTTTGGCGTTGAAAAATGCCTTAAAAGAAATTGAATGCCAAAATCGCAAAAATCACAATCTGGTACCAAATGTCGCAAACTTGGTCGCAATTATAAAAATTATTATCATTTTTGATCTTGTCATCAAAAAATACCCATAAAACATGTATTGAATGTCAAAATCGCAAAAATCGCAAACTGGTACCAAGATTGCGACAAATGTCGCAAACTTGGTCGCAAATATCAAAAATATTATCATTTTTGATTTTGCCATCGAAAAATAACCATAAAACATGTATTGAATGTCAAAATCGCAAAAATCGCATTCTGGTACCAAGATTGCGACAAATGTCGCAAACTTGGTCGCAAATATCAAAATTATTATAATTTTTGATTTTGCCACCAAAAAATAACCTTAAAACATGTATTGAATGTCAAAATCGCAAAAATCGCATTTCTGGTACCATAATTGCGACAAATGTCGCAATCTTGATCGCAAATAATTTAAAAATATAAACCCAAATTTTGATTTTACCATCAAAAATAACCATAAAACATGTATTGAATATCAAAATCGCAAAAATCGCATTTCTGGTACCATAATTGCGACAAATGTCGCAAACTTGGTCGCAAATATCAAAAATATTATCGTTTTTGATTTTACCGTCGAAAAATAACCATAAATCATGTATTGAATGTCAAAATCGCAAAAATCGCATTTCTGGTACCATAATTGCGACAAATGTCGCAATCTTGATCGCAAAAATAATGTCAAATTCGAACTCCCCGTAGTCGAAAACCCCTAAGGACTGATTTTCCCGTCACCAAATTGCCTTAAAAGCCTTTGAATATCAAAATCGCAAAAATCGCATTTCTGGTACCATAATTGCGACAAATGTCGCAAACTTAGTCGCAAATATCAAAAATATTATCATTTTTGATTTTGCCATCGAAAAATAACCATAAATCATGTATTGAATGTCAAAATCGCAAAAATCGCATTTCTGGTACCATAATTGCGACAAATGTCGCAATCTTGATCGCAAAAATAATGTCAAATTCGAACTCCCCGTACTCGAAAACCCCTAAGGACTGATTTTCCCGACACCAAATTGCTTAAAAAGGCCTCAACTGAAAAATCGTGACATCGTTACAGAATGACACATTACTTTATACTATTAGGATGACGATTATGTGCTATGTTTAGCACTATTTTTCGCCTAATTTTTCGGGATCTTTTTCAAATCTGACATTGGTCTTCCTATGCCAACTTTGCGTCTAGATTCCGAATATGTAATTTCAGTAAACTGAGCAGTGGAGTTGGCCAGACAAGTGCCTATCTCTGCAGATGATGCAGCTGATGATGCCAAAGCAAAATGGCTAGTCACAAAACTGTTTAAGAATTTGCCTCTGCCCCTGCCAAATTAAGTGGCATTTGATAGGTTGGCTGGCATTCTGTTCCCCATTTCCGATGAAGCCAGCTTCCCTTTTTAGATTTATTGACATTTCATAATGAGCTTTAAATACTATTTTTATTTTTTCTACTAATTTGTTCTCCTAAGCCATTTAGTTCAAAATAACTAAAGGTATGAGTCCCGTGGAAATATTTCCACCTAAAAATTTTAGATGGTCATACAAGGCAAAACCTGCTTTAAGAATCAGAAATTCTGAAGTATGTGCAAAATTGGAAAATTTGAACTATTGACATTGTTCGCGTCTTCTGAAAAAATATTTGTACAATTTAGATGGGTACAATCAAACAATCACAGGTGAGAACTGGATAAGAAAGTGCAAAATTTCTGATTATGAATCCATGTTTAAATTTTGTTATAAATTTGATAACGTTATCGAGAGAAAATGTGTGATATTTATTTGGTGGCAGGATTATCATACTCGCTGGCTCTAATCTCGTCTGCTCATCCTATTGGATATATGATATGTGTTGTATTAGCTCCTAAATATTTCCTAAATTTTACGTTAAGAATAAATGATGAAGTAATGAAATTCCTTTTTGCCCTATTCCCTCCCAAATAATTATCAGTTGTACTTTTCTGCTCTCTTTACGTCAATGGTCCAGTTACCCTAGCTGGTACCACTCTTATCAGTAATGGCACCATGGTAAAAATTGTTGTTCACCTTATTCACCTGTCTGGACCGCCCCATTAAGATACCTATTTAAGCCAGCCACAAATGCCCTAAACAAGCCTTGTTAACATTTGCTTTTGATTGTACTCTTATTCTATTCTTGCTAGCTATTGTGATTATTTTAACTGACAATAAATAATAATATTCTGTACGCCTTTATCCGCATTCTAACAGAACGGGAGGTAGGATATAACAATATGACATATGATGAGTGATGACAAATGACGTCATTTTATTGTACTGAACTTCTACATTGATTTTTTGGTGACAAACTATATTCGATTTGGTGACAAACTATATGGTCGAACAGGTCGAAACTGATATCGACACAGGTAGCTGTAAGCGTGCGTTACGTCTCATATAAGGTTTTTCGTCGCGGGGAGAATGAACTCGACACAATTACGGACTTGGGTCAAACAGGTCGAATCAGAGGTCGAAATGATGATTGGAATATGATTTATTTATTCATCTGATTATATAGAACCACACAGTACTATGATCTTTCAACATATCAGTTTAACATTTTATGAAATAACATAGTATGAAATTTTTTTCTTTTTAAGCTGGTTTTGGTGGTGGTTCAGTCGTTGTTGTTGTTGTGGATGTGGTCGTGGATGTGGTTGTGCTTTCGCCTACGCAGAAGCCTTCCACTGCAAGCAAACGACCCAGATTGATAATACAAGGCTGGCCGGGGTTGCAATTTTCGCCAATGTTGAGGTCGAGGCATAGGAGTCTGTGGAATATCCGCGAGCAGCATCCTAAAATGTTCAAAAGTAGTAAAACTGGGGATTGAGTTTTATTATGGGAGGATTCCAGGAATCTTCTTGACATTTACAAAGCTGATTTAAATTTAAAGATTATTCAATAGAACTCGGCCATTAATTGTACTATTTTTAACAAAACACTTACGTGGACGACACATTCCCCCATGGCCATCTCCGCCATCACCATCTCCCCCATCCGCATTGGCCACGTAGCATAAAGCAATGGCAAATAGCAACACAAGGATGATCTTGGACTGCATCTCGGCTCTTTTGTTAGTTGATTGGTTGGTGAATAGAATGATTGGTTTGGTGATGACTGATCCGAGCCATCCGTTAAATAGCCGTAATAGGAGGCCGGAGGTCGAACCCATAAACATATTTATCCAAAACAATAATCATGTTATTGTCCTGGAGTCCTTATACTTCATTATTATTGTTTTTGTTGTAACTGTTTTGGTAGGAAATTCATAACTCAGCTCCGTCCCGAAAATAGGTTTTGTTTTCTGGAAAGAATTATGGGTGCTTCGTATTTATTTCAAACTGTTATTTAATTTCAATCATTGGCCTAGATTGTTCGATCTTACTTATGGATGTTTTCGTGGGCTTGTTTTTATTTTTCCGTTTTACGGAAATTTTGAGGTAAATATAATCGTTAATCCGTTAAAATTTGCTTTTGAAACAGTGCCTCGATTTTAGTTCACCATTTTTAGTGCAAATTCCGACCGGGATTCATTTTAA
>JAKKPZ010000618.1:0-23905 GCA_022814885.1 Ditylenchus destructor | reverse complement strand
TAGCAACTCATGAGTCAACTCAACCCCGATCCGAGAACATCGGGATCGCAAAACCGGTTTTTTTTAGTCTCGTGGTCGTCAAGTCAAAAATGGCCATTTTTAACCAAAGTGGCCGAAACACCGAAAAATAAAAGGCTTATGATAGACGCTGTGGCGCTTCCTTGTTAACCCTCTACTATGACTGACTTTTTATTCTAGATCATGATGGTCACATTGGTTTTGTGTATTTTGTTCATGCTGATCTCTTCATTTGCTAGTAGCTTGATATGGTTCACCGTTTGGCGCTTCTGTGCCAACGTTGCAAATGCTGGCATGATTGTGATTTGGAATGTGTTCTTTATCGAGAATTTGCCCACTAAGGACCGCTTCTGGATCAAAAGTATTATTGCGTGGTCACCGAATATGGTGTGATTTATACCAATTTGACAATTATTTTATATTTTATCGTTTAGGCCTTCTACGCCATTATTGCATACATTGCTGGAGATTGGCGCACATTGACAAGAACCTCTGCATTGCTTGCAATCCCAGCGCTAGTGCTATTGACATTTTTGTGCGAATCACCAAGGTGGTTGTTACAAAGAGGAAAGTTGGGATATGTGAAAACAGCAATAATGAGGTAAGGAATATAGAAAACTGATCATATTATATATAAATACCTTTATTGTGTAAAAAAACTAGAAAAAGGACCGCTGCTATCGCGGCGGCCGATGTACAGTGGTGGTCAAAATTCAGTTCTCAAAGAAAATTTTGATGAAATTTGTTTGCATTATTAATACTATGAATGAGTAAACATGATATGATAAATAATAATAACTAGGGACTGATCTACAGCATAAACATAAAACGAGCCGTTCGGCGTTCATATATTAAAAGATTTTATTGCTCATTTGAAATGACTCCATTTTGGCGGTGGTCATAATTCAGTTATCAAATGTTGTTTTGATCTGTTCTAATGATATTTCGAAACGAAGGTCCGACAAAAGCTCCGTAAATCAGTAATTTATACTTGTTTCCTTGTTTCTTGAGCATTTCCGCGACACCTTGTGGCATTGTGTCGTCCAAAATTTTACCTCCAATGAAAGCATACTGAAAATTAGGCATCGGCGAGTCCGAGTCCGAGTCCGAGTCCAAAACGGACTCGGACTCGGTGTGAATGGAAATCTGACGAGTCCGAGTCCGGACTCGGATTCGGACTCGGTAAAAGGGGGTCCGAGTCCGACGGACTCGGACTCGGTTATTTTCGGCCGTGCCCATTGGGCGCGGCCGAGCGAAATTTTTGAACTTTTTTGAAGAATATACAAAATTTTCAATGTCCTTTTTTGCAGACAGCCTTATTTTTCTAAAAATTTTCGCCTGCGGCGCTCTTTTTTCTTCCATTTTTCATTATAAGTGGCCATTTTTCCCAAAATTTCGGCCTACGGATTTCCATGCCTATTTATTTGTCTTCATAATTTTCTGCTCACTTTTTTTAATGCGACCAAATATGGTATAGCAGAGCTACAGCAAGCATTCCGCAATCCGCAATCTTTATGCACCCCCTAAGAATGCCCTCGGCCGTGCCCGATAGGGCGCGGCCGAGGAAAAAATTTTGAAACTTTTGCCTGAACATTGAAAATTTTGAAAGAAAATTTTCTCTAACCTCACACATTTTTTCAAAATTTTCGCCTGCGTCGCTATTTTTTCTTTGATTTTTCTCTTATATCGTACATTTTTCAAATTTTTTTCGCATGCAATTTTTTTCCATACAAATTTCAGGTCAAAACGTCAGGTGGCCACGCACGCAGGGACAGTCTTTTTAGTAAAGTAACATTAGTTGTTAGTTATTGGAAAATTTTTCAATAATTGGAAAACAAGCAGGTGAAAAAATTTGGCCCATCCGATACAAGACCAGCCTGAAGGTTTTGCAGACTAATCAAATTTTCAAATAAAATATATCTTTTATCTCCAAAAATCCTGATTGAATAATTTCTTCCAAACCAAATGTAGGATTCATCGAATCGATGGTCGACTGTGTGATGTGCAACTATTGGACTATATCCTATACAAAGAGGGTCAAAGGTTCCTCGAGTCAAGGAAAAAGAATAAATACAGCTTCATTCATCTATTTTATACTCGGACATTCGCTGGCTACACCATCGCTGTGTCTTTCAGCATGTAAGTCAGTTATAAAACATGTGTTATATGTATTATAATGTTACTAGCGGGGGAGGAGCCGCTTCGCGGCTCCTCCCCCGCTAGGAAGCGGTTAGCGTGCATCAGCGGCGCTTCGCGCACCGCCATCAGCGGTCAGGGTTGAGTTGTTCGGAAGTAAGGGTTGTTCGGGAGTATATGTTCTAAGTTCCCTCACATTCCAAGGGGGAAGGTCGGGCGCTCCGCGCCCGACCACAGGACTGGCTCGCCGCCTCCGGCGCCTCGCGTATATGGTTAGGGTAAGGTCGACAGTCGCGGCCTTAGGCCGCTCCTTCTGACTAATTTGTTGTCTTTGACTGATTTGTGTCTCTGACTGATAAGGACTGGATAGAATCAACTTTCCGAAAATTTTGGACATACGGACAAAAATATGCACCCCTAAGAATCCACTTCCCGTGAATCCCAGGCTACGTACATCCCAGGCTACGTACTGACAGCTTTAACTTACTATAAGGATGGGTGTTTTCAGTAAACTAGCTGATTCAGTCTGCCACTGGCGAATTTAGTCTCTAGACTTTGATTTGATTTTTTGCACATTTATTAAGTATTTTGAAACTTCTTTTTAAATACCAAACTAGTGCGTACTTTGGTTTTCTTTAATGAGTTTTCGATAAGAAATATGAGTGTGTAAGACATTCTAGTATGAGATATAGGCCACAACATAGACATTGTAAAGCCAATAAGGAGGCCCATGAGATGCTGTTTTGTAATGTTATTTTTCTTTATTCTGTTGGCTTACGGCGCCGCTTACTACTAGGACGAAAACTCAAGGGGTACTTTCTTTTACGTCAAATCCTAAGCCAAGCCTAAGGTTGCCTAAGATTCAAATAAGCCTAAAAGATGGGCAAAAATCAATGGGTAGCATTCGGATTATGTTCAAATTGTCCGTCCAAACTCAGTTGGATAGTCAAGATGTTAGTTGGACAGAAGGATAGCGCTGGGACCCATTTAAGTTCCGCCCAAGTTGTTTTCCCGTTTACGGGTAATTATTGCAGATTTGTTACCAGCGTAATGCTATATTCGCTCGTCTTCAACATGGAAAAATTGTCCGGCTCGCTTTATTGGAACAATATTATTATGGGCCTGTTGCAATATGCTTGCAATTTAGTAACTGGATTCGTAGATTTCAAATTGTAAGTAATTTTTTGTTTTCGTTTATCCTAAACTTTCACTTTTAGTGAACGGATAGGACGAAAATCCATACATGATGTAAGCTTTTTTACTTTGATTTTAGTAAATCTATTGTTTAGGTTGCGCAACTAGTTTCTTCTGTGGCTTTAGCAGTTTGTACTTTGGTCTATTTATCAGGTAAAAATTTAATAAATCGACAGGGGCAATTCCCAAAGAAATTAAGGCGGTTGTCATTGAATTACAACGCAACCGTTCATCCAAATTCCAGTGAGAGTCCAAAATAATTTCAAAATCGGATTTTTTTTGCAAAATTTCATATAGAGAGTAATTTTTTGAAATTTAATTTTACGAAAGTGAACAGGCACTTGCAACTAGCACTGGTAACTGTACTAAATTATTTTAGAATTCTCATTAAATTATTTTCATACAATTCACTCTAGAGTATTCTACAAGGTTAAAATATTAGGATTGATTCATACAACTAATTTTGGTTACTACAATAGACATCTTCAACTGCCATATCTTCCCATCATTTGGGAAGGGATGAACCTTTCATTTCTACAAAATTTAAAATTTTCAGGCTACCAAGTGGCATTGTCGAATTTGGTACGTGCCAGTACGTTATGTGTGCTCGGAATGTGTTCTCTGTTGTACACTACTAACGTACTTTGCACTAATGAGCTCTTTCCAACTTGCATTCGAAATGTTTCCTTTTCCTTTGTGCAGACATGGAGCCGTATTGGTGTGGTGGTATCGCCGCTAATTTTCTTCTTGGTCAGTTCAAACTTTTTTATAAATGCTATAAGAAACTTCTTTTTAACGTTCTTTTCAGGAATTGTGGTTTTTTATTCTTACAATACAGGGTTTTTTTTCTTATTCCAATTTTCCCCTATAAATTACAAGGAAACATAATACGCAAGACGTTTTGTTACAAGCTTATCCAGAAATTAGCTGATTACAAGAGGGCGTCAGAGAGGGGTTTGCGCGAAAGAACCATGCTACATTGTATGATTTTTGATGACTAAGTCTTACCTTGACACAAGCTAAGCCTAACCAGTACAGTCGACTCTCGATAATCGGCACAATTTTTTTCGCCAAGTTTGTGTCGATTATCGAAAGTGCCGATTATCGAGAGAATTTTGTATGGAAAAAGTCCTTCCAGTGCAAAATTGTGCCGTTAAACGAAATTTGCTATATTTTTTTGTCATTTTTTTCAAAAATGTTTAATATTTGAATTCCCGCCCAAAAAATTTCGAATTTTTTTCTGAATTTTTACAAAATTTTTGGCCAATTTGACGAAATTTTAGCAAAATTTTGAAAAATTTGGTCAAAAACAGGTCTATTTTCTATAAAAATTCAAATTTGGGCCAAAAAGAGAACCATTTTTCTTTGTGCCGATTAACGAAATATTTTACATGGAAAAATTCACTTTCGTTTCACAAAACATCTGTGCATATTATCGAATTAATCGGCACAAAATGCCGATTATCGAGAGAATTTTGCATGGAAAAAATCCGTTCCAGCCAAGAGAGTCGACTGTATGCCTTTATAAGGGCTCTTCTCCTAAAGCCTAGCTAAGGCTACAATAGAGATTGACGAAAAAGATTCTGGAAACATGCGTTTTCATCAAATGTGGTCACAATAAAACGATGAATGAATTTTCTGATGAAAATTCGTTTTCCAGAAAACGCATTTTCATCAATTTGTCTACAATAGAGATTGATGAAAATGACAGTTATCAATGGAAAATACAAAATTTTCATGATTTAGTGTGTTTTTTGCTATATTGTCCATAAATCTGATGTTACTCGCTCTATATCAACTTTTTGTCGGGATTTCGATGTATTTTTCAGAATTTTTCTAACTTTTAATTTTTTCACTCAAAAATACACTTATTTCAGACACATTTTCAGATACACGCTCTCTCTAGAGAAAAAATAGTGAATCCGCAGACTGCTCAGGCAATGTGCGAAATTCGCATTGCCTGAATTTGACAGGAAATATGTACATTGTCTGTAACAGATATTCAATTTTGACAATATTTTGAATACTTATGTTTTCTCAAAATTTTCCCAGGTGCCCCACTTAAATGAAAATTGCGCTTTCACCATAGAAATTCCTTAACTTCTAGGGCGACCTCTGGACACCTTCGCCTTATTTATTCATGTGTATACTCACACTCACAGATTTGTTACTGTTCCGCTTCAACGTTACTGAAACCAAAGGGAAGCCATTGTCCGATAATATGCCAGAGAATGATCAGCAAATATCCCACGACACCAAAAGTGGAGACAGAAATGTTGAACTATTACCATTGAAAAATGGGAACGATGACGGCACTCTGAAGCAAGACAAATGATCTGTTGTATTAAGAATAGAATCGATGTCATTTTGATCTTAAAAGATCTCAGAAGTTGATAGTTCATTGTCGATAAAATTTTGGTTTATTTTTATGTTTCATGTGTGTTGTGGTCAAATCCTTTGTTATACTGCATATAGAAATGATTTCAGTAGGCAATACTTCAAACTAGCGAAGTGGGGCCGCTTCGCGGCCCTCACTTCGCTAGGAAGCGGTTATCGTGCACAGCGGGAGATTGGGTTCGTCATCGCTTCGCGCACCGCCATCAGTATGCCCTCGTCTGTATCAGTATGCCCAGCGCCATCAGCGGTCAGATTGGGTTGTTCGGGAGTAAGAGTTGTTCGGGAGTAGAGCAGCATGAGACTATTTCGGGCCTTCGGCCCTCAAGCAGCTGTTGTTCTGGAGTAATGTTGTTCGGGAGTATACGTTCTAAGTCCCCTCACATTCCAAGGGGGAAGGGGGGGCGCTCCGCGCCCGACCACAGGACTGGCTCATCTGGAAAATCAGATGGGCAAAAACCTTGCCTTCCAGAAAAGCGTGACCCGAAAAAACCTTCACACAGGAACAGGGACCCCTAAGAATGCCTTCCAGAAAAAGCGTGAAAAAAACCTTACACACAGGAACAGGGCCCCTAAAATGCCTTCCAAAAAAACTGACCCAAAAACCTTACACACAGGAACAGGGACCCCTAAGAATCCTTCCAAAAAACTACCCAAAAAACCTTCACACAGGAACAGGGACCCTAAGAATGCCTTCCAGAAAAAGCGTGACCCGAAAAAACCTTACACACAGGAAAGGGACCCCTAAGAATGCTTCCAGAAAAAGCGTGACCCGAAAAAACCTTACACACAGGGGAAAGGGACCCCTAAAATGCCTTCCAGAAAAAGCGTGACCCGAAAAAACCTTACACACAGGGGAAAGGGACCCCTAAAATGCCTTCCAGAAAAAGCGTGACCCAAAAAAAACCCTTAACACAGGAACAGGGGGCCCCCAAGAATGCCTTCCAAAAAAGCGTGACCCGAAAAAACCTTCACACAGGAACAGGGACCCCTAAGAATGCCTTCCAGAAAAAGCGTGACCCGAAAAAACCTTACATACCGAAAACAGAATGCCAAAAGGCGGGAATTCAAATTTGAATTTTCCATGTTCGGACGGACGCACTATCAGGGCTAGCTTACTGGGGGGATATACAAATATTTCTCAACTAGCGAAGTGGGGCCGCTTCGCGGCCCTCACTTCGCTAGGAAGCGGTTAGCGTGCACAGCGGGAGATTGGGTTCGTCATCGCTTCGCGCACCGCCATCAGTATGCCCACCGCCGTCAGCGGTCAGATTGGGTTGTTCGGGAGTAAGGATTGTTCGGGAGTAGAGCAGCATGAGACTATTTCGGGCCTTCGGCCCTCAAGCAGCTGGCTCGCAAACTCAGACTCAGTCTAAGTTTGGCTCAGTCTGAGTTTGACCCTCCTGAAAAAAGACCCTCCTGAGTTGCGAGCCACCTGCGGTGGCTCGCAACACAGGCTCAGTCTAAGTTTGGCTCAGTCTAAGTTTGGCTCAGTCTGAGTTAGGCTCAGTCTAAGTTTGGCTCAGTCTAAATTTGGCTCAGTCTAAGTTTGGCTCAGTCTGAGTTAGGCTTAGTCTAAGCTCACTCACGAAACCGTTACGGACACGAAAAATAAGCACTGGAAAGAATGCCCTCCCTCACGAAACCGTTACGGACACGAAAAATAAGCACTGGAAAGAATGCCCTCCCTCACGAAACCGTTACGGACACGAAAAATAAGCACTGGAAAGAATGCCCTCCCTCACGAAACCGTTACGGACACGAAAAATAAGCACTGGAAAGAATGCCCTCCCTCACGAAACCGTTACGGACACGAAAAATAAGCACTGGAAAGAATGCCCTCCCTCACGAAACCGTTACGGACACGAAAAATAAGCACTGGAAAGAATGCCCTCCCTCACGAAACCGTTACGGACACGAAAAATAAGCACTGGATAGAATGCCCTCACGAAACCGTTACGGACACCAAAAATAAGCACTGGAAAGAATGCCCTCACGAAACCGTTACGGACACGAAAAATAAGCACTGGAAAGAATGCCCTCCCTCACGAAACCGTTACGGACACGAAAAATAAGCACTGGAAACCGAAAATTTAGGTACATTTTAGCTATATTTTGTCTAAATTTGTCTATATTTTGACGTCAAATTCGGACTCCCCGCTAAAAATTACCCTAATTAGGTACTTCCTAGATCCCAGACTCCTAATCCCAGACTCACGAAACCGTTACGGACACGAAAAATACAGAATGCCAAAGGCGGGAATTCAAATTCGAATAAACGTCCGGCGGACGCACGGAGGGAGGATCGTCACTAACTTATTATAAGGATAGACGAAGCCAGCGCTCTGCACACAAAGAAGGCAGAACCAATGAAAAAACCTCGTATCCCTTGTGTAAACCTCATTCCTGTCCGTCTTAATTTCTTCAACGAATGCTGTCTGGACGAATAATTGATTGTTATTCTTATGTATTATTTACTAGCGATATCCTTTTTGAAGTGTGCAGGCGTTCTTTTCCAATGATTAAGCATATAGACTGTTTATAAATTAGACACTAGGGGGCGTTAATTACAGGTAATACGGTATTTAAAATTAGGCTCCATTTTTATTATCGATGTCACAGGGTTTTAGAAGAATGTTTTAAATAGGCGCTATGCGTGTCGTTGTGATTTTCCAAACAGCCATACCCGAAGAGTCTGATAATTTTGAGACCGTTTTACTTTTTAGAAAACCACCTGAATTTAAAAGACCGTCAAGGGAAGCAAATCAAGATATGACAACGCTTAGTATAGTGCCAATTAAAATCAATTATTGAAAACCTTTCCTTCACAACATACAATGTAAATACAGCTAACACGATGACATACGCAAAAAATTCGGAACTTTACTCGGGGCCTACCAGAAAAACACAAGAAATTACAGTTACAGTATGTTAGCTACAACTAACAAAATTGACTCAATCATTGTACGAATACTCGCAACCGTTTAAATTTTTCTCTTTTCCTTTGACTTTCTACCTTTATCGTTTCTGGAAGTTCGTAGCAGGACCCACCCTTTGCTTGAACGGTTGCGAACATTCATACAGTGATTGTGCGTCAAATAGCTTAGATCATTGGTACTTATTCACTGCATAGTCGCCATTTGCACTACTTTGTTCTGAACCTGAAATTAAGTCCAATTGAGCATGGTGATCATATATTTAGGAAATTCTCACAGGTGCGGTTGAAGTTGAAGCTTCACCAGTGCGATCGCTCTCCTTAGGTTGAACTCGATCACCACTAGTTGGACCAGTTTGCCTAGTACTAACTCCGCTTTCTGGTAACTGTGAATCTTTGCTGCCGTTTATTACCTCAACCTTTCTCTGATGGTTCGCTGAATCATCACTTGTACTACTTTGCTGTGAAGCCTAAAAATAAGTAGAGTTTAGTTTGATGGAAATAAATTTAAAAGATAATCACAGGTGCGGTTGTGGCCTTAGATTGAACTCGATCATCACTAGTCGCAGCGTCAGCTTGCCTAGTGCTAACTCCACTTTCTGGTAACGGAAAATTTTTCGCGAATCCATCGTTTCCTTCCTCTACTATTCTCTGATTATTTGCTGAATCATCACGAGTACTACTTGGCTGCGAAGCCTGAAATTTAGTTCACTTTAGACTGATTATCATAAATAAAAAACTACTCACAGATGTGATTTGCCCTTTAGGCAAAACTCCGGCATTCGCAGTTGGAGGATTTTGTGGAGCCAGGTCTCCAAATTTTTGCAAAGGCCAGCCCATATTTCCTTTCTTATCATCTTGTCCATTAAATTTCAATTCATGGCTACTCACAGGTGCGGTTGAGCTTTTAGGTAAAACTCCGGCATTCGTAGTTGGAGAATTCTGACTTGTCTTGTCTCCACTTTCTGGCAAAGGTAAGGGCTTAGCAGGATTAACTTTCTTATCACCGTATCCTGTAAATTTCGACAGCCTTTTTTTGGTAGCTTGAATTGCTTTGCCTATCGTTGTCGGCTTCTTCATTTTCTCATTCTCCTTCTCTTTCATTTTCTTGATGTCTTCTAATGCCGCCTAAAGTTAAATCCTTTATTTAGTAATCCGGTAACTTGGCTGGGTAAGTGTCGTTTCTGACGCTGATTTATATTATAATTATATTATAAGGCTTCGCCCGGCCGAGCGGCACGAGGGCGGACGAAGCCGCTTGAGGGACGAATGCCCAACTGAAGGCAACGTCATATAATGTCGGTGCCGAAGGCACCATATCCCGCTAGTAGTAACATTACTTCAATTGATGTCCGCTAGAATTGGTGTTATTCCAAAATTTTAGGATCAACTTTCTGGCGGGAAAATACGTTTTTGATTTGGCTGTAAGGCGAATTCTCGGCTTGAGGTCTCAATTGAGTAAGTTTTTTTCTCAAAGTTGTCATTATTGGTCATTTTGCAACAATGTTGATGTGTTGTTAATGATTTTATTCAAATCGATCATAATGACATTGTGTTCGAAATTTTGGAGTAACAATTTTTTGAGAAAATATTTAGTACTACTTAGGGTCTCCTGCATTTCAAAGTGCCATTTTTCTAAAAAAATCCGTATTTTTGGGAAACCAATTTTTCTAGAAATTGGAGCTATGATGCTTGTTATATTTTTACAAAAGTAAGAAAATCATAAAATGAAACTGTACAGAAGCGACACAGGTTAGACTTGCTCAAGGGAAAATAAATGATAGTACCCTTAATATGCATTCATTTTGAGCAAATTTTTACCCTTGTGATTGAATCCCGTTAGAGGATTGGTTGAGTAATTTAATGGCGGTTCATATTAGGATGCAGCATTTAGTTTTCATTTAGCGTTACAGAAGGAAACAAACCGCATATTGTCCTTGGAACTGCTTTATGTCGTTGAATAGCCTCTCCAAGGAATATTTCTGAGGATCGAAGCAAAGGTATTCTTGCAGTTTAGTGCACTTTTTCTGCATATCGTCCCACTTCTAAAGAAGAAAAATAGGTATAGGGAATATAAAGTTGGAAAACTTCAGCTGAGCGGTTAATTGCTTCAAGCGATCCAGGGTTTTACTGTATGATTTTTTGAAAATAAAATAATTTTTTAAAAACCAAAAAACCCGGAGGGTTAAAAAAGGTTTTGGCCAAAATTTTAAACGTTTAAAAATTTTTTAAAGCGCAATTTTTTATTTACACCCTTTTTTAATAAAGGAGTTTTGTTTGGCGGCCTAAACACTCTTCGCAACCAAATGAATCTTCCCAAATTTTTAACATTTGAATAATTAAAATTTATTTAAAAATTTTAAAATAAAGTTAAAAAATTATTTTTGAAAAACCTCTAATTTAAAAATGTAATTTTAAAATTTGAAAAAAGATTTGGATTCGCAGATATCGTAACCTAATCGATATCATAATTTTTAGACTCATCAAAAATTAAAAAAAATTTGGTATCAAAATATTCACTTGGCCCAACATTTGGTCACACCCACACAACAAACCTCACAACATCCTCTTTTATTAACTCTACGTCAAAATTAATTTACCAAAAAATTGTCATTATCGAGTCAAAAATTTCTATCATTTTATGTGAAACGTCAAACGAAAAAGGGAATTAACAAAAATATTGAATGCTTACGTTATCAATATCAGCCATCTCGTTCTGCGCTTGCTTAATAAACACTCCCACTTTTTCAAGAAACTTGTCTGACTCGTTTTGTATAGGTTTGTACATGGATGTATAATCCGCCGCCTAAATTTTTATTTGTTTACTTTTTAACTTTTCTAGCAAAGAAGTGTGAAACCTGTTTCAGTGAAGTCTTTAGTTCGGTTCTTCTTTCCAAAAGTACATTCACGTTAATTTTCGACGCTTTGGCTATGTTAGGAAAGTCTCTCAGAGCAAACTGAGTATGATCCCTAAATTTAATATCATTGACATGATTTATCAGTGACGTTTAATGTTTATCATAAAATATAAGACTTGATATGATTTACTCTTGTCTTTTCACCTAGTACAAATTTACTTATTCACAAAGGTCGATCCATTATCTTTAACTCGCTACTATTGTTTCTGTTGAGATGTACGAAAGTTGAATAACATTTAGTCTAAAGCTTCAAACTCGTTGGTCCTGACACGAAATCCTTCTGATTTCCTTGTTTATTAGGGTGAGTATGCTTGGTTTTGTTCATGTCTTCGCTAATACGTAATTTTTTGTTTATTTTCAGCTTGATGCTTCAGAATAAATGTTGTTCGACTTTCGTCTATCTCAGCTCAACTGAGGTAATACTAAGAAATGTTTTTGAATAAAAATAATTTACCCATTGTACTTTTTATCGAATAACTCTATAACCGAATGCAATAACGTTTCTAGGATTTTGCCTTCTTCAGGTTTCTGAGCTCTCGTATCCACCAGCTGAAAGAAACACGGTAAAATGCAAAATTAGTGTGCAACGCTTACCTTGGTTAGCACACTTAACTCAAAGGCAAATGCGTCGTTCGATTTGTTTGGATCAGTCGCTTTTCCAAGGTAATTCCCTGCGAGCAAAACTGCAAAATTAAGTAATGTTAAAGAAGCAAGGTCATGGCGAATTTTAGAATCTTTGAGAACAATAGAATCTCTTCGGAAAACACTCTTGAGAACGAGAGAAAAATTTTCAGTTTCACCCATAACAGTGAACCTTCCATTTCCGGTACCCACTCATCACTTCCATTTATCCGGCACGCTGCGCCGGAACGAATTGATTTGTATGGATTACCTTCCTGTTATCCGGAATTTCCATTTATAGGGCTCTGACACAAATTTCCGGAACCAACCGCAAAAAACTAAGGAGTTCAACTCATTTAGCCGGCGTCACTCCGCCGAATGGCACCAATTTGAACATTTTTGTGTTTTTTTTTCATGTGGCCGCCACTGGGCAAATAATTATGGAAATTTCGGAAAGAATTTGCAAAATGAATGTTAAAAAGTAGCCAAAAACTAAGAAAAATGACCTCAGAGTCGGAAAATATTGTTTAAATTGTGAATGCCAATAAAAAATTTGAGTGCCAAAACTTGCGCAAATTTGAACCGATTTTAGAGGTTCACTCAGTTACGGTATTTTCTCTTATAGAAGCCCCGGAGATTATATTATTTCAATACCCCTCCAGATGGGCGAAAAGTTTTGGTACTTTTTTGCAAAAATTTTCGAAATTAAATGAATTTTGACTTTTTTTGTAAAAAATTATAATTTTTTGCATTTTTGATCAAATTTTGGACAAATTTTCCATTCTTTTGATGAAATTTTGTATTTTTATGACTGTTTTCACTACGTTGATCATTTTTATTTTTGGGATCAATGAGAAATTGAAAAATTTAGACAACTAACCCATATTTAGTTTATTAATCAGCGCAATGATTAATAATCAATTCGCCTAGCATAAGACTCGAAATGACTGAACTCGCTCTTCTTAACTAAAACTAAACAAATGTTGAAACAAAAATGAATTTTTTAAACAAATTTTTAGTGTATTTTTATTCTTTTTAATTTTTGGCATTTCCAAAATTTAAATTAATTTAAATAAAATTTTTTTCTTCGTAAAATAGTGTAATTTTGATTAAAATTAAAAGAATTGACAAAACTAATAAAAATAGCATAAAAATAGCATCTAGAACGCAGATTCAAAATTTGGTTAAAAATCTAAATTGTCTAAACTTTTTCTAAGAATTTTGCAATTTTCGCAAAAAATTGCGAAAAAAGGGGTAAAGTTTGATTATGCATTTAAAATTCCTTAAAATTGAAAATAATCTTCAAAAATAGCTAAAATGGTCCAAATTGTCCAAATTTTGTCTACTTAAATTAGACTTATGAAATACTGGCAAAAAACTGTAAAAAATTGCAAAAAATGTAAAAAATTGCACATTGAAAACTACAATAAGAAATCTAAGAAATAGCTAAAAATAGGCTAAACTATCTAGTTTTTGTCTATATAAATTAGGCATACGTAATACTAGCAAAAAATTGCAAAAACAAAGGGTAAAATGTGACTTCAAGGGTAAAATTTGCTTAAAAATTGAAAAATATCTTTAAAAATGTAAAAAATAGCTAAAAATAGACTAAACTGTCTAATTTTTGTCTATTTATATCAGACAGACGGAATAGTAGCTAAAAACAGAGAAAAATTTGGAAAAACCCACTGTTGGGGGCTTCTATTTTAGGGGGCTTTAATTATTTCAATACCCCTCCAGG
The DNA here is from genome assembly GCA_022814885.1 of Ditylenchus destructor. Lineage (NCBI taxonomy): Eukaryota > Metazoa > Nematoda > Chromadorea > Rhabditida > Anguinidae > Ditylenchus > Ditylenchus destructor. Next base: position 9,948 of record JAKKPZ010000618.1, on the reverse strand, counting down.
GGGGCGTCTCTTTCAGGGGGGCTTCAATTAGAGAAATACGGTATCTGGCATTTCCGTTTATCCGGCAGGTTTGGACGGTCCCGAGGGTGCCTTAAATGGAAGCTGTAATTATTTTACTCCGCAATCATCTTCGATATAAAGCGCACAACGTACGTTTTAAAACTTCAAATGAGCTGTTTTTCCAGAGCTATTTTTCATATCGCCCTTGCTGCGTGCTATTCACTTTAAAGGATCATTAGATTACCTTTACCCACATCCATGAAATCTCAACATTTCGAATTAGTGCGTTGTAATGTTTTTGCATTTTTTGCCAGCAAAATTGCTCGTAAATATGTGAATCATTTTATGCAATGTTGTAGATGGAATCCTGAAGGATATTTAAACACGTGACTTGCCACATAAATTTGAATTATGACCAACAAAAAATCCAAAAATATGAAGCACGCAGTTCTATAATGTCGCAATATCGTAGAAGTGAATAGTCGTAAAGCGGACCTTGTATGATAGGCTAGACTTACCAAATGGTAAAAATTTTTTCAGGCCTTTGGACATCCTAATTTCCTCACATGTGTCAGCAATCGTAGATATTGGATATCTTAAGTCAGCTACTGCTTCATTCCATTCCAATTTGAGTAGGATCGTCTCCAATCTGCTAGGAAGTCCAGTTATAGTTGCAAGTTCGATAACAAACTAAATGCCGAAACTAATTTCCAGGTCATTTGAGAACATTCGTTTAGTAAATATTAACTATAAAAAATGCAGTATGAGTGTAAATGTGTCAGGTATTTAGTTTTTGTTACTTTTTTAAATTATTGCTATTGGGGCTCAAATGATCTAGGTCTAAACCCAAAAGTTATTATATTATCCAAAATATGATTTTGGAAAACATATTCTACCTGTTCACCGTTTACCATTTTATCAGAACACTCATCCTTTGAGGTGATTTTTTATTTGTCACTTTTTTACAAACTATTGCACGTAGGGGCCAAACTTTTTAAGACTAAATCCAAAAGTGACGTAACTATCAAAAAATTTCTCCACGTTTCTACCTACGTGCAATTTTGCCAAACTAAGCATTCCTTATAGACTTATGAATACGAATATAGTTTTGCCATATTTACCTGTTCACCTTCGATCATTTTACCAGAACATCCATCCTTTCCGGTATCCTTTACGCACGTATTTAATTTGCTTATAATTTCTTCAGACGGCCATTTATCTTTCATCTGCTTAATAATCTGCTTATTATCTGCTCGGTTTAACATTATTTCGTCAACTTCTAGTATGGCCTTGCGCCAGCACTTAACTCCCTCCGCACATGTCCGAATACAAGAGGCTTGCAAAATTTCTGCAAGTTATGTTTTTGCGAATCACCAGAAAATATTACATCCTTACGTAATGGCATTATGCTTGATGGATCAATGACCTGCGGCGTCTTCGCTTTTGCAAAGATTTTAGCCATTTTAATGTCAGCAGAGGCGTTACTTAAAATGTACAGTAAATATATTACAAGCACTGTTTTACATGTACGAAATCGGAATCTAATTTTTTGTTTATATTTAAATATTGAGTTGAATATTTATCGTTATAAACAATGTACTAAAACTGCGCTAGCAAATTCAGTCAGATACTGCTTGAAACAAAGAATGATTCAGCAGAGAGCCGGCTGGAATGTGGCAGAATTTGCTGGCGGAGTTTTAGTGTATTGTCAACTTTCCACCATACCATAGTGACCAAAATGAGCGGCCATTTTTTCGAGAACTTTTTGCAGAAAATGGGCACATGACGGCATTTTTAAAAGGTGCAGAAACTCAAGTTACCTGATGTTCGAAAATTTGTTTCTAAAGTGCTCAAGAACTGCAGCAGATGCGTTTCTTGTGTAGTCATTGTTAGCCCACACAGAATGTTCAGTCACTTGTTTCACTGGGATCTGAAACCTTATAGTTATTGTATTGGAAATAATTTCATTCTTGTTCCATTTTTTAATGTAAATTTTTTTCGTTCTCATATTTTTAGTGGATTTTATACTTTTACAGCACTCCCAATGGAGGGCGCAAACGTGTAAAACAGACTAAATCCCAGAACGATTTCCTGCAGTGTGAAACACTCTCTCAGAGATAAAAAATTATTGCGATAAGCAGAGTCCTCTCTCGTTTCAGAAAGTAGTAAACGTGGGTTTCACTCTGCAGGGAATCGTTCTGGGATCTAGTCCGATTCACATTTTCATTTTCACTTGACAGCGTTATAGTTTAACAACAAGAGGGTAAATGGGCACCAGCGCCCAAGTCTGCATCTGTATAGATAAATTTGGCCTTAAAACATGTTTTTCGGTTTTGACGCGAATTCAAATTTTCAAATATTTAATATAAAGATTTCTAAATTCTTAAACCTTTCATTTAAGCTATCACTCGCCCTTAACTAACGAAGGAATCCTACAGCACTTTTTGGCCAAAAAATGGCCCTTTTTTCGGGCGCCCGCTCCCAAACTTTTACATTTTCCGTTCTGGTATCTCCAGACGATCAGTTTAAAACCAAAACCACAATAAACGGAGGGGAACAAAAAACTTCCCTTTGTAGCGTCAAAAACATGCAGTTTTGCCACTTTTTGGCAGAAAAGGCCACTTACCGAGATCGCCACTCCTAAATTTTTCCGGGCCTCGTCTATGCCCATAGAGACCTACAAAATGAGCTATCACACACCCCTGTAGGAGGGGAACAAAAAAAATTGGAAATATACACCAAGGCACAACCCGAGAGACACTTGCGGTTTAGGGTGATTATTCCATAGGACCACCCAGCGGCTTCGCCGCATGGCGGCGCCCTTGGTCATCCAGGATTTTCCGGATTTCCGGAAGCCATATCTTCCGGTAGACGCAAAAGTTGTCGGCGAGACCGGTACCAATCGACTCAGCTCGTCGAGACGAAGCGATTGACGTATCACACGCCCGGATCCGAGCCCCGACGCGAAACTTGCCCTTTTACGTGACACACGGATGTCACGTTTTCGCGTATGTCACACCCAATTCTGACATTGATAACCCCCCCCCTAAAATCATGGATTTTTGGGGGTACTCGCGAGTTTGGGGTCCGGGACCCCCAAAAAGTGGGAGATTCTGTTGAGGGGGGACATTCACCTTGCGACTTGATAGATCTGGTATAGACTACATATGTCACAGTCGTCACGAAGGGAAACAATTGTTCCCAAAATATTTTTTGCTCCCAACTTCGTGGGTCGAGGTGAGTCATCAGTCACCGTCAAGCGCGATGAAAGTAGAGAATCTCGACTTCCATGCCGCTTGACCACAGTGCTTCACCAAGGCGCTCGACCACGGCTCTCCACAACGACTGGCGCTCAAACACAGCGCACCGAAGGCGCGACGCTCTCTCTTGTGATAAACTAAAATGGTCTAACTCTAGAATGGTATTCGCTCTTGACCTAATTTCTCGCCAAAAAGTTTCCTCTGATGGAAGAGCTCTCGAGTAAGGAAGAGATAAATCTGGGAGAATAAATTATTTCCTTTCGTCACGACTGAGAGTCTGTGTGCGCAGGGATGCTCGCTCTCTAATGTCTACTCTCAAAGTCGTTTTTGGCTTCAGAGACAAGTATGCTTTGCCGGCATCCGTTTCCAGCGGGTTTGGTGTTAAAATGTTCCTCCGGGCATGCTGAGATGAAATCCGGAAAAATTTTGGAAGAACCCACAAAAATGTCCACTTGCACAAAAATGCCCAGTGTGCATATTAGAAACTCACAATTCATTCAAGTCGGATTTTCTGAGAAAGCATTAGAAGATCCAAAAATATATAAGGACACTGGGTATAAAATATTAAACGGTATCGAAAATAACGTCAAATTATGATTCTGCACGAAAAATTGGCTGTATTTCGGTTTCAGGAAATGTAACAATTATTTTCCATACAAAACACTCACAATTTGGGAAGTCCACTGTAATTTCTTCATAGGCACATTGGCCGCCTCTAATTGTTTCTTGGGTTTGAGGTATTTCGGCAGCACAACTGCGGACGGTGCCGGCGGTGGTGGTGGAGGCCGAAATAGGAAATTAAAGTGAGAAGCCTTTGATTTGACTGTTTTGTCCGAACCATCTTCACTTCTCATCGCTCTTTGAAATGGAATGTGCAAGATAACGAAGAGGAATAGAAAGCAAATTCTTATGCACATTCCGGCTGAAATATATAATAATGCAATTTCCGGATGAGCCCAACATAATTGGAAAACATATTCGTTCTTTAGCAAAGGATTGTGAAAGCATGGAAATACAGCCTTAGAACATATCATCGAAAGACGCATCTTCGATCGAAAATCTTGTTTTAAATTTCGATATTTTTATTCGAAATTTAGCTCGTCAGTTACTTATGGATATTTTTTGTGCTGACTGACGCAAACTGCGTCTGTCTAATAAAGTCTCAAGAAGTTACCAAAAGCAGGGCAAATTTTAAATTGAATCTATCTGTTTTCGAAACCGAGCTTTTGAATGCGCATGATTAAATTCAGAATTATAAATTCCTAAAATAATAGTTAAAAAATTAGGTCGAATAAATAATAACTGCAGTATCAAGGGGTAAAATTATTCAGAAAGCTCAGTAAGTCAGGGTAATATGTTACCAAATAGTCTGGAATTAGAATATTAAAGAAAATCGTATAATGCATAACATTATATACATGAACATTGCAAAATCATTTGTCTATACCCATTTGTGAAAAACAAGGTGTTTGCCAAAAGTTAAACTTAATCGAGATTTGATCTTAATTTGTACTCAAAATGTGACTTCAAATTCGATTTCGTATTCGAGAACCCATTTATTCAACGTCTAGAAGTAACATTGAGACTAACAAAGGAGGTATAGTTCATATAACGAGTGAAGTGTGCCGCTTCGCGGCGCTACTTCACTCGGAAGCGGGAAGCGTGCATCTGCGGCGCTTCGCGCACCGCCATCAGCGGTCAGAGTTGGGTTGTTTAGCCTAAAGAAAGGGTTGTTTAGCCTAACGTAAGGCCTTCGCCGCTCGAAGTGGGCAAATCTTGACCTCGTGAGAGACCTGCTGAGAATAACACGACCTCGTGAGAACAAATCTCGAATCTGAAAGCCCCCGGGTACCAAAAATCAGACCCGTAGACGCCTTGCATCGAAAAATGCCATTTTGGCCAAAAAGTGGCTTTTTTAAACCAAAAAGTGTAAAAAGCAAAGTGGTCCAGAATCGCCTCAGAAATCGATTGGGAACATAAAAAACATCACTTCCCCCTGCCGAAACCCTTAAAAACACGTTTTTGCGTTTTAGCGCGAATTCAAATATTCAAATTTTGGTTCTGACAATTTTCCCTGGCCTAACTTTTCGAGACCTATCGATTGAGCTATCACTCGCCCCAATCTGTATGCTGGATAATCCGGAACAATTGGCCTCATACATAGCCACAGAGATCTGGAACTTTTGTATTAGGGTATGATGATGACACAACAAAGTAAACCGATATATAATCAAGGAAAAGTCAGATAATTAATAATAAACAAAAAAGTACACATAGCTTAATTTATTCGTTGAAGAAAGAAATTTAAATGAAAGGTTCCAGTAAAATTCAATTTCAAACGAATGAAATCGATCGATATAGGTAAATCGGCTTTTAACATAGCATATACACGTCAGCTCGTCTGGCTTGCGTACACTCTCTCACTGCTTAGTGTAATATACTAGACTGACTAGGCACTCTAGTCTGTCTAGACGCTCTAGACTAGATACTACTGGATCATCTACCTCTAGGATCAGTGAGCGATTTTTATGAAGCGCCCATATGGGCAGGCCCATATCCCCAGAATATATGTCCTTATTAAATTCTGGGCTCTCAGAAATGAAAGGCAATGGCCAAAAATGGGAACCGGTCAAACCCCCGGTCAAAACCCCCATGCGGCCATTTTTTGCCATATCTTTTTCTGGAACATCCTAGAAGAATAAGTAATAGCTCAAATCAAAGCTAAGACTATGGGGTACAGATCGCTATATTACTTTCCGCATCTCAATTCAAGTATTTTGTCTCAATTTCAACTTTTTTTGAAAATTCGAGAATTTGGGACAAAAATACTTGAATCTCGAGAATCTTGAATCGAGATGCAGCAAGTAATATACCAATCTGTAGTCTAGAGTCTTAGTTTAGATCTGAGCCGTTACTCACCCTTCTAGAATGTTCCAGTAAAAAGTTATGCAAAAACGACCGCGGGTGTTTTGACCGGGGGCTTTGACCTAGACTCGCCATAAATTTTTATTGGTGTCCAAATTCCTAGAATCAACATTTACCTAGTAATGTTTGTCTTTTTCACTATCTTTTGCCAAAATCGTCTCACAGTCACGAGATGGTCATTCACCAATAGTACCTTTATAAAATTGCTCAACTCATCGAGTTGTACACGCTTATAATTTTTCCCAGAAAAAACGACACAAATGCCCGAAGGACCCTTTACAGGTCAAAATGCCCCCATTTGCAGAAAATCACATAAAATGCCAAAAAAGTGTTCCTGGCTAATTTTTTTGCGCTGAATTCGAATTTTATATTAGTTTTTGCATAGAAAATGGCATATTTCGGGGCTTAGGCTAATTTCTGGGCACGCCCCAATCGGACTTAGTCTTAGGCTTAAGCTCTCGAACAACCCTAAAAAATGCCGAAAAACCAAATAAAGCCTCAAATAACTGGAAAAAAAGCAGCAAACCGTTATATTCCTGAACGAAAACATCGAATACAGAGCCAGAAATTATCTTCGGAGCATATTTAGGTGAAAAAACGCATTTTTGGGGCAAAAAAATGTATTTTATGGTAAAAAAACGTTTTTAAAAACAGGACACTTGGGGGGGGGTAAACCCAGTTGGGGGGGACATCCATTGGGGGACATCCAGTTGGGGGACATCCACTTGGGGGGACATCGTTTCCCCCCCCAACTGTCCCCCCCCCCCCCAACTGGATGTCCCCCAACTATACCCCCCCCCCAACTGTACTAATGTCCAACTCAACTACGGAGTAGTTGAGTTGTCGCCGCAAAGCAGTGTAGGGCACCCTTGCCACTGATATACAATTGGAATGTGCCTGTAATATGGCATTTTGTTAGCAAAAATTAATATAAAATTTGAATTCAGCGCAGAAAATAAATCAGGCACGCTTTTTGAGCATTTTTATGTGATTTTCTGAAAATGGGCCATTTTGACCTAGCTTCACCCTTTATAAATCCAGAAGTTGAATTAAATTGTTATCGTTTCGTATGGATGAGAAGTTTTCATCCCTACAATAAATTGGTCGAAACATAAACGCTGGTATCTTAGCCCACCCAAGATTTTAAATGCGTTTATATCTCTTCCAACTAAATACTCACAAAAAGAGTAAAGACAGCTGAACTAGACTTTTGAGTGCTAGTAATTTGAGGACGCATACCGAAATTTTGCGGTCTACTTTAACTGGCACAAATATGATCAAGCCCGAATCTCCAGAGGTTTAAAACCGAGGTCCAAAACGAATACTCGTGCCGGTCTCAAATCAATCCAATCCTCCCTATGAGTTATTAAATTCTCGCGCAGGAATTAAATCCTGGCGCATTCCAGAAAAATCATATTAGTGCAAATTTCGAACTTTAGTTGCAATGGTTTATAACCAATTTTTGATGTGTAAAGCAACAAAAATAAATTATAAATCATGTTTCCGGAAACCTAATAGAATTGAATGTAAAACATATTTCAGACCTCAGATCTATAACTTCGATCAGATCTATAACTTTTGAATGTTCTCTTGAGGACCAAATCGGACCAGACAGAGATCAGATACACCGTTCAGATATGAAACTATCTTCCTATGTTAACCATCAAGCGAGAAAGGTACGTCCGACTATAGAGTGTGGTAGATAGTCGACATAGATGCCTGACAAATGCAGTTGTCGTCTCACAAGGGACCTCAGGTTAAAAAGAATGTCTATGGCAAGAAGACGTCTCTCTACATTCATTCACAACGTCTAAGGAAATACGTTTTTAAGCAAAGTGGACCGAACTTCGACCTCAATGATGACGTTACGACGTCTGAAACATTTTTTGTAGCGAAGTAATCACAACCAGACATTCAGTGACGCAAGCAATCTGAAAAAGCTGCCTCCTAGAAATTTCGAAAATATCTTCGGCTCAACAATAATTGCTAAAAGTTATAAAAAACCCGGGGATTAACATTTCGCCAAAATTTTCATTTCACCAAATCCTTAAAAACCTACATTCCGCCAACTGGGTATTTCGCTAACTCCTTATTAAATGGATATTTCGCTACAGTTACGGTTAAATCGGGCCCCCGACATCATTAACTCTTTCTTCAAAGGGAGGATAACTGAGATTTTCAATAAAACGGTCTCTGACATAAGGAAAATATTGGCAGGTGAAATCAGCTGGTTACATAGACCTGAATGTTAAATTTAATCCCAGACCAACGACCGTTGAAATTAAGAAGCGGGTCAATAAATTTAATCGCCACAAAGGTGGACGAGCGGACCGGCCGTACCCCCATCCGGTTTTCGGATCGAACCGGGCATGGCGAAAATTTTTTTAAAACTAAATTTGGCGCAAATTTTTGGGAAAACATTAAAATTTTTAAATAGAAGTTACCCAAAATGCTGAATTTTCGTCACCATCTGGGGGCTGCCGCCCCCAGACGGTGCCTTTAGTGAATATATTCAATTCTTGGCTAACTTTTGGAGAATTCTGGTTAACACCTTTGGCATGGGTATGACAGGAGCTATTACGTATTGCCCAATTTAACCATTTCGCATATGGCGAATTTTTGCAATTAAAAAATTGAATTAGGCGCCAATTAATGCAGATTTTCTTTTAAAATAGTCCAGAAATTTTTCGGCCTTGCAAAAACTTTGCAAATTTTTTTGTAATTGACTCCAGTTGTCACTATTTTTCTTCGTTCATATTTTCCACTTTTTACAATAGGTTTCCAAATTTTCGCTGCGGCGCATTTACCGATAGAATTTGCTCCGGTTATAAAAATTTTTTGATAATCTTTTTCTGAAAGTAGAGGATATTTTGACAAAGCATCTCAAATTTTTTTTTTAAAATGTTCTAGCTTAAACTTTTCTGACATGTTACTCTTTCTGAATACTTGAAGCATTTTTCATGACATTAGCACTTTACGCGACATTTGAAAAATTATCAAAATTTAAGCAGAAAATGTGGCTTTTTATGAAAAAATTTGGGAAAATTCAAGGAAAACTTCTAAGTTTCTACAACTTGCAAATTATGCCAATAACAGTAAAAAATGGGCGAATTAAACTTAAAATGGCAAAATTAATAAAAACTACAATTTTTAAGAAATATGATTTCGGAAAATTTTTGCAAGTTTTAGGAGAAAAATTTACTTCCGGTTCGGACCGACTTTATGCTGGTCCGGACCGGGTAAAAAGTCGGACCGCGTCCACCCTTGAAGCGACAAATAAAGTAACATTTTGTGTGAATAATTACATGATTACAGTTAACGCTGTAAAGAAAATACATTAAAAATATTTTTCCCAAATGATAAACTTTCGCTATCCTTTCTGCATGTCCCTCCTTTAAACTGCCTCCTTGCGATGCTTACTAAAAGGTCCAAATAAAAATACGTCCATCCGGTCGGTTAGTTTTGGCGTTGTGTATAGTAGTACCAGTTTCTCTCTTTTTGTCCATTTTTGCCATAGCAACATGCAGAACGCCAGAATGTGATTTTGCGCCAAAACTGATCTTGAGTTTTAGGTAAATACCTATAGGGGATACAAAATGTTGGCTAGCCCCCCCAGCTATTTCACAATTTCAATGATTAAGACGGTATCCCCACCTTGCACTTCTCCGCCGTGCGTTTCGCCCTTGAAATCTCCCACCTTGTATTTTTTTCAACTAAACTATTTACACTTGTCTGTATAAAATTTTTTACATCAAATTTTTGC